>CADWAF010004879.1:0-11144 GCA_902984215.1 Willaertia magna | reverse complement strand
TATTATTATTATTATTAATAGTAGAGGAAGTGGAGGGTACTTGTTGTTGTTCAAAGGGAATCATTATGGGTTTAGACGGATTGTTATTGTTGTCTTTTTCTTCGTTGTTGTTTTCTTTATTAATTGTAGATGATAACATTCTTTGAGATGATGGATTGAAAGTATTTTTTTTTAACTCTTTTTTTTATTATTTCAAGTGTACACATGGCAGGTGATGTAAATTACATTGCGCCATTTATTTTAAAAATCGTAAATCTAAATTTTAGCGCCAAGTTTAAATGACGTTCCAGTTTATTTTGGAGAAATAATCATTTACAAAGTTGTTTATTAATAATTAATTAATATTATTTAATTCATTCTCTTTTGGGTGGTAGTTTCTTGTAATCGTTTTAAATCTTCTTTTGGATCATAAATTACTTCAGTATCATAAGAATGATGATGTGAATGATGATCTGCAATAATATCTTCCTTAGTTCTCGTTCTTTTCTCAACTTCTTCTAAAGTAATTGAACGTAAAATTGGGAAGAATGATGTATCACTATCAGCTGCACAACTATAAATATATTGTTCAGAACCTGTGTATTCAGTTTTTGGTTTGTTGTAAAGATGGATCATAAAGTATAAATAATTCCAAAGCTTATGTTCTTTAGTAATGTGATGATGGAAAGTAATTCCTTCATTAGCCTTTTGATCGAAACGTGATCTTTCAATATCACAAATAAAACATTTGTTTTTCACTCTATTTTCTGTTTGTTCTCTATTTTCTCTTAGTTCAGCAAAAGATTCAAGGATAATACCGAAAACTGCCTCAACTAAAACGACGATAACAGTTAAAACGAAAGCCATGTTGATAATTTCACGTGCCCACACACCAAATGTAGAATCAAAGTTATCTTCGAAGAAACCATCTGTTCTAAGACCATAGTTGAGTGTCGCTAATAAACAAGAAGCAGCAGAATCACAAAGATAGTTCTTTACACCATTTTTCTCTAAATAAAAAGTATCTGGAACGAAAGCAAAAAGCATTAAGGCAAAGAACCACACACTAACAATCATAAGCATACTTGTCAGAATGAAACGTTGAGCACTAATTTTGATACTAAGAGCAACATCATATAAAGTATCAAAACGCACAACAATTTCAAATAAATGTAGACAATATACCGCCGGTGTGACAAATAGTCCTATCAAAGAAATTATAATATAAGCAATTAAAAACCAAATATAATAATCTGTCAACATGAAACGGAAATAACTTTTGTAAAATGCACTATCTCTTGGGATATCTTCCCACTTCTCTCCCTTTTTCAATCCAAACTTCTTTTTAACAAATAAAGTTGCAAAGAAATAAATATACGTAATAAACAATAACGGAGTAGTAAGTAACTGAATTGAACCCAAAGCAGTGTTAATGGAATCCAACCATAAAGTTTTCCAGTTTCCTTCTAAAATAAAGTTATTAAGGTCTGTTGCTGGTTCAGTAACACCAGGTAGTGGAAGGTCACCATCTGGAGAGTAAATCTTCTTAAAACCAAATAGAACGAAACAATTAATTATTACTGAAAGCAAGAAACTGGCCATCTTTGCTTTTGCCCAATTGTCTTCCTTTAATAATGACCAAATTGATTTTCTTACCAATTTAATTTTTCTATGTTTATCATTCTTAGGTATTTGTTCAAATTGTTTGTAATGCTCAATTTCAGTAATAAAAGTATCGGTTTCTTGGAAAAATCTTTGAATTTTAGTTTGAGCTGTAAGATCTTCACTATTTACAGAATTTACGAAACCACTACGAGATTTATCTGTCAAGTATTTACTTTCTGCAGGGATTCTGAAGTAAACTTTTTCCAATAGATTATTTCTAACAATTTCAATACACCCTGTCTCTTTTTCAAAAGGTGCAAAATAAGGGATAAATTCTTCATTTTGTAAAATATTTGTAATCTTTTTGAAATCATATTCACTTGTGCTTCCACGCTCACCATCAGCTAAAATATTTAATAAAAAGAAAATTTGGAAACCAATTTCTTCAAAGTGAGATTTGGCTTCATGTACCCTAATTTCAATTTCTTTGTTTAATGCTTTATCTCTAAAATTATCTTTAGTTACTTCTTCTTTTAGTCTTGATTTAAGTTCTTCCAAACCAAATATTCCTTTAAGTAATATACTTGATTTAACTTTGTGTTTGCCATTTAACTTTTCATAATCTTGTAAGAAGGTTGGGAATGTGATAACGCAGCAACTTTTGAGTAATTGTATTAAATCATCAAAGTTTAAAGATTCACGCATGACGGATGCAATCTTTTGAGTGTTACTACCTTCAAGTAATGATGTTAATGTAACGGACATTGCAAACTTCAATTCTAATGCTGGTCCAAGATGCAAAATACCCTTATAATCCTTAGATAAAATTTCATTGCAAACAAAATAGAATTTTGGAGATAAACCAATAACATTTTGATTGTGTAAACAAGGACCTTGAATGAATTCTGTAATTGAAGCAAATGCTTGAATAGCTGTATCAATATTATCAGATGTAATATCCTTTTCTAAAGCTACAACAAAGTTCAAACATTCTTCAATGATATCAACACTTTGTTTGTTATACTTTTGTTCAGAAAGGTAATGTTGTAAATCACTATTGTGACCTTCTGTCATTAATTGTAAAAATCTTAAAATTTCTCTAATGTGACCAGTTTCTTCAAATTCTTCATCAACAATTTCAGAAATATCTGAAGTAGCGTTTTGATCTTCAGGGCCTTTAAGAGATGATTGTTGTAATATCTTCTTAGCAGTACTAGTTCCAATAGTTTCATTTGTTCCTAATGAAGGTGGAGCTGGTTGATTATGTTGGTATCTTGCTTGATTAACTCTAAATTGACGAATATCCTGTTGTTTTTCTACAATTCTTTTATAGAAAGCTTTTCTTTCTTTAATTTCTTCAATTGACAATCTTATTCTATCACGAATTGAAAAGAAGAAAAATTCACTAGATCTAGTTTTAAATAAATGGAAGAGATACTCTTGAACTATGTCATTACCTTCAAAGAGCATGGAAATACCTAATTCTAAAGCTGTTTTAACTATTTTATGGTTATCACTGCAAACTAATTCTAATACTAATTCTGGTATTCTAGCTTTTGTAATATCAGTATGGAACTTATTTAAACGTTTTGATTCTTCTTCAGCAGACAAACCTTCTGAACGGTCTTCATTTTGTTGTGAATTCATAATTTGTTTCAACATTTCCATAGCGTGTAAAGTAATATTGACAGCTTCATCACGAATGTTACCAACACCAATAGAAATACCTGCTTTACTAATTACTGGTATAGCTCTAATAACATTTACAATCATTCCAAGGTTATCGCTATACTGTTCATATAAAGTAGAACCCAAGTTGGCAAAGTTTGATTCTTGACTGAGAATAGTAATAAAGTCTTTAACAAAGTTAGCATATTTGACTCGTTGTACCTCGTCTTCGTCTTTCTTTGTAGTAGTATCGTTTTTCACCAAAATAACTTTTCTATTTTTCTGGTGGTCAACTTGTTGTTTAAGTTGAGCGGTAATTTTGTTAGTTGCCTTAGCAGCATCCTTTAAAAATTCAAAAATCTTTGTGGCCAATTCTTGTTGTTGTTTGGACAACTTGGACATTGCTTGGAGACATTTAACAATTGCCTCACGTTGTGATGGCTCTGTAACATATTCAAATGTTTGAATCATCTCAGTAATTAATTGACTAATTACTTCTTTTTGATTTAAATCTAGGGCTTCGTTAGTATATTTGAAACGGAAATAGTTGGTAATGAAAGGTATGGCCAATTGGAAGATATAGTTTGGATCTACATACAGCTTTTCATATGGATCAACTGATAAAACAGTAGCTGTTGGGTCATCTTGCCCTTTCAATGGTTTCTTTGCCATTAATACGAAAGACGATTTAACACCTAAAGGAGTTGAAGAGCCATCAGATAATTGACTTTGATTGCGTTGATGTCTTGGTGACTCTATTATCACCATTTCATCTGATATTATAGATTTGTTTCTTGGGGTGGTAACAGTTGTTGTTGGAGAATTTATAATAGTGTTATTATTATTTGTTGTCTCCCCAGATGCAAAAAGGCGCAGTTCTCTTCCAATCTTAGCTAATAGTCTGAACATATTAAAACGATTTGCCAATTGTCTTTCATCTTGGACCTTGTCTGCATTAATGTACACTTCATCTAAGAATTTAAGTAGTGGATTTCTTAATTCAGGTATAGTATTTGGATTTAATAATTGGTTTAAAACGTCATCCATTGATAACAATGATTGTAATTTAATTTCTGCAACTTGATTTCTACCATCAGCACACTCTGAAAGAAGGGATAATAATTCAATATGATATCTTAATATTCCATCAGGTTGAGTTTCGTGTTCTCTATTTTTAATTCTTCTATCTCTTTCCTTAATACCTTCTTCATCATTAAATAACACAATAACGTCTTTCTTTCTGTCTAAAAGGTTTTGAGTAACTATAGATTGATTTCTTTTAATTGGATTACCATCCAAGTTCATTAAAATTATCTTTAAGAAATTTAAATATCTTGCTCTCAAACCATGTTCGGCAATTAAATCAATGAAAAATCTAACATGTTTTTCCTCAATCATATTACCAAGACCTCTGTTGTTTCTTAAAATTTCACAAATTAAAGTTGACATATCTAATGACTGACCTATTTTAGACATGAAAAATTCCAAGTAAGGAAATAGAATACGTTGATTGTCTGGATTTTTGGTCACGAAAAGAATTAAATATTTTACACAAGCCTTATGAATTCTAGTTTGAGAATTATAATCCTGGAATGTAGTATGTAAAGCATTGATTGCAATTTCATGTCCACTCAAATTACGTAAAATTCTTTGAGTTTTACTTCCATTAACTGAATAATCTCTTTCAATTTTCTTAAACTCCTTTTCTATAGTTTTTGATTGAGCTTCAAGTAAAGGTCCTGAAAGTGATTGAGCCAATGAGAAGTGGTTTTTTAAATCCTTTAAGATTTCCTTAATATTATCGTAAGATTGTATAACCTGAGAAGAAACAAGTAATTCAATCCTAGGTAATAATTCCTGTAATTCTTCTCTTTCTCTGTGGAAACGAATTAATAAATTCAATGCTTTAACAGCCAATTCTAGATTCTTTGATTTTGTTAAATCTATCAATAATTTTGTAATCACGTCATGAGATGAAGTACCTGTAAAAATGGAATCTTTAAATAATGTATTCTTAACGAAGTCTTGTTTCTTATCTTCTTTATCTCCAACAGTATATTTAAAGTTAATTAAGAAAAAGTCAACACGAATATTGAGCTGTTGAGATTTCACGATATGGAAAATATTTAAAATTTCTTGTTTGATTTTGGTTGTAATCAATGTTTGTTCATTTTCTTCATAAATGGCAGAACCAGCTGGTTTTCCATTCATTTTATCATTAGAACAATCTAAAACCTTTAAAAGTTCTGATACTATTCTATGTGGATAAATAGAAGACATGTCTTGCATACCAAGTTCAAACATCTTTCTAGTTAAGTACGTAATATTATAAATAAATACATTCTTCTTGATTGTAATTTCGTCATTAGCACAATCTAGTTCATGGTGATCTCTTTCTTTAAAGAAATCAATTAAAAAGTTTCTTAAATCCTTAAATCTTTTATCATCATTCTTTTTCATCTTTTCAAATTCAGTCCACTTTCTAGTTAAATTTACATTTGGATTTGATTCATATGGGTCAATATCTAAATAACAATTCAATAGTAAATTACAGAAACTAGATCTTAGCTCATATGTAAGGTTTTTGTCTTTAATACAAGTAAAAAGTAATTCGTAGCTAAACTTCATTTGAACGTATTCAATGGCTCTCTGATTTCTACCTAAGCATAACAATGAAAATAGTTCAATTTGTTTTTGGAAGAAGTCTAAAAGCAATCCATAATCTTCAATTATAAACCCTTCATCTTGTAAAGTACCAGCATTAAAGGCAAGTGCCTTTTTGACAAAATCAGATAGTTTATATTCCATACCACTAATTTCAATCATAACAGTATCTTTTAGTTTTTGATCTGAATATGGAATCATTAAGGTTTTACTAACTTTCTCATCATCAAACAGTAATTTTGTAATGTAGCTTTGATTATTCTTGACAGGGATTCCTCTACAACTACATAAACTACTTAAGAACGATAAATAAATAGAATTTTTTGCTGCTATAATTTGTTGGTCTATTGAGTCGTCAGTTGTCTGTAATAAATCATGGTCTCTTCTTGGTGTTTGAGGTAATCCAAGAAATCCGTTTCCGCCTCGTGCCGTTCTTGGAGTCGTAAGCTGTGCTCTAGGAGTATTATGCTGTTCTTCATCTTCAACTAAAAGCTTAACGAAATATTTAATTTGTTCTTTTGGCATTCTATTTAGTAACTCAAAGTTATTTGTAAGAGTTTCAATAAGTGAAACACTGGCACCAATATCCAACTTGATATGCTGCTGAATTAGTGGAATATACTTAGCAATGTAAAGACCGTTGCTGCTATTTAATTTTACAGATTGCTTAATAATACGATAAAAGTGTTTTAACAAATAAGCAAATGAAGCAATATCACCTTCAGTCCAATCAGTCTTAACAATTGTGGTTGCACTTGTAGGAGAAAGTCCTAGTTGTTTTGAATTATTATAAACTACAGTTCCAGCATCTAATAAATTATTTTGTTGTTCGCTTTCTAAAAACAATGAAACAATGTCTTGTAATTGCTCAATGAGAGAAGAAAGTATTTTCATAACTAAATCAATAATACCACATTCACGTAAAATAATTTGTCTTGTTCTAATTGGAATACCCTCTCTTTTTAATGGATCTTCTTCATCAGATAATGTTAAGAAACAAATTAATTGAGATAATGCTGGAATTAAACTAGGTAATGATTGTTTTAAATCTTCAGGCTTCTTCAAACCACCAGTTTGTACTTTTGCCATAAAACTCTCTAAGAAAGGTAAAACACTTTGAATGAAGAATAAATCTTCCAATTCCCCTTGGTCAACTGGTAAAATAGAAAATACATCTTGTTCATATAAAACGTTGGTGGAAAAAATCTTAAATTTCTTTGCACTACTCTTTTGTTTGTTTACAGAAGGTTCTTTAGGTTTGTTAGTATCCTTTTTACCCATCAATAAAGCAAGAGGTCCTTTCTTTTTATCTCCAGTTGATGTTTGTACTTCATTATCCTTATCTGAAGTTTGTAATAAAGAAGAACCAATACCTGTATTTTGTACACCATGTAACCATGTTTGGGATTGACAATGTTTAATTCTAATAAAACTTTGAACATTAATTGGTTTTCCATCTAAAGATGAATAAGGAACGCTAGAGGCATTAGGTGGATAAATTGCAAAGAATGTATCATTACCAGTATCTTCTTTTACTTTCAAATCTAACGCAATACCAACTTGTTCTTTCTTTACGAGTTGTAATAATTTTCTTTTTAATAATCTCCATAGATGATCCGTCTTTACAGTTGGTGTCACAGCTGGAGAAAGATTGGCAGAGCTTTCATTTAAATTATCACTACTACTTCCTATTCCACCAATTTTTGCAAATAAATTAGGAGAACTTTCACCACTAACCATAGAGTCATCTTCTTCTTCAACAATTGTTGATCTAGAAGGATTTTTGTCTAACTTAAAAGAAACACTTGATGTCAATTTAGAGAAGAAAGATTCCACAATGGTACCTTCATCTCCACTAGAGTCAGAATCATCTTCCATTGTTCCTTTCTCATTATTTCTTGCATATAAATACTTTCCTGTAGCAACATGTTTAAATCTATAATTTTGATTCCATTGTATAGCTCCTCCTCTGGAAGGATCTAATAACTCCAATTCCCATAAAGTATCAGTAAAATGTGTATCAATTTTCAATGAAGAATCTCTTTCTGAATTATTATTTCTCTTTTTCTTTCCTCTATGAGTAGAACCATCTTTACTTTCTTCTTCTTTATCCTTAGAAGTTCCATTAACACATTCAACTCTACCACTTCTTGGATTAACTGATAAAAATCCTTTCAATTCAGTATGATACAATCTGATAACATCCCCAGCCTTAACAAAACTTTCTGAACCAAACCCCAAATAAGGAGAGAATAAACGTATACGCCAATTCGTTATTGAACTAGCTGACATATTTACTTCTCTTCTATAATCTTCATCAGGTGCCACATTTAACAATTGAGTTTGAGGTTTATTCTCAAAGGTAGCGTAAAATAAAGAACTTAAATGTAAAAAAGTATCTGATTTTCTGTTATAGAATTTTACTTGATCCGATAGTTTTACAGCCTCACCTTCAGAACGAAATCTAAAGAAAGGTAAGATATGAAAGTAAGAAGTACTATCTGCATATTCTGGAGAGACTAACGTTAATTTTAAACAATCTTTTTGTTTTTCAGCCTTTTCTCTAGGATTTACAACTAAAAACTTTTTAGTTTTTAAATGCATTAACTGTAAAGGTTGTCCGTAAGTAATTTCTTTACCAATATGTTGGGATTGTTCTAATTCATTTTGTTGAATTTCTTTTTCTACTTTTCTTTTTAGATCTTCAAGTAAACTAACTTGTTCCGATGTTAAATCGAAGGCTGAAAGATTTATATTAAATAATGAAGAAATATTACTATCGGAAACTGTAGAAGAAATAGTTGAAGAATTAGTAGAAGATGAATTATTTGTAGTATTTGTATTATTAGGATTATTACTTGTATTACGAGCTTCATCATTATTAGAAGTAGCATTAGTAGAAGGATTATTTCCTGAATTATTTGTTGAATTTGAATTTGTTGTTGCACTACTAGTAGTTGTAGTTCCATTAGATGAATTTCTTTTAATACCTAACTGTTCTAACTTCCGAATATAAGCTTTATGTGCATTATATGAATTTACATGTCTAACAACAAAAACGCAAGACTTAAAATTGGATGGAACTGTTTCATCGTCTTCAGTTTCCTCAAGACCACATCTTGCGTCGTTGGCGAATCTTTATTTTTCAAAAATTATTTTAAAAATTATAAAAAATTAATTTTAAAAATTATATAAAATTATAAATTGGTGAAAAGAATATGGTTAGGTCAACTATAAAATTAATTAAAAACTTACCCTTTGACGTTTATGAATCCGGTTAGAGGTCCATTATTTTGATTTGGATCGTTACTATCTTGATAATAGAGAGAGATTAAATCTCCAATGCAAAGAGAACGATTTTCAAGTAATGAAGATTGTCTAGGTGATTTTTTGAATTGTAGATGTGTGGATTGGATCGGTAAGTTATTATTGGATAATAGTGGTATTGTTTTGTTACTACCATTATTAACTTGTGTTGGCATTTTTAATTTGTGAATTTTGTTTGATGACATCTGAAGGGCCATTCGTTACTTTGGGCTTCAGTTTTCTTATTTATTTAAGAGGATAACAACGCTTTAAACCACCTTACTAGTATGTAACTATTATCTTTCTTTTCAATAAGAATTAGCTATTGTAGCTTCGTTTGGTCAATTACCTCTTTCACTTCCCAAGGTATGTAAAAACCATAAATTTCAAAAAGAAGATCATGCAATTCTTCACTATTAAGAAAGCTTATCCGCTCAATAAATTCTTTCCTTGCTTCATTATCATTCCATCTTAAACGATCACACATATCTCTAAAATAATTAATAGATCCTTTTTTAATATTCGATAAAAAATCAATACTGTTAGAAAATAGCCAAGTAATTGTACAGTTGTTACTGTTAATTAATTGAAGTAATACATTACAACTTTCATCTCTTTCTTTTAAAAATTGATATTTATCAGCTAATAAAATAAATGACATCCAATCGTCTATTGTTTCAAAATTAATTTCAACGGTGTCGCTGTTATAAAGTGTTTCAATTAATAATTTAAAGTGAATCGCATTATCTTCAATTATCATTTTATTCTCGATCACTTCTTTGGTGTTTGTTTGAAATAATGATTGAAAGAAGTCGTTCTGTAATAAAATACATTTATGTGAAAATAGTTTTGTGTCATTAGATGTAAATTCAAAGTGAAAATCACTGAAAAGAGGGTTATTGAATAAATGTGATATTTTAATTGTTCTATTGTACGTCACTTTTGGTTTTGTTTGAAACAACGTTGTTTTTGTTCCGTTTTGATATTTTTTTCAAAAAGTCTTGATTTGTGTTTTTTCGAGGGTTTAGACTGAAGAAGACTACTTAAGAAGTTGTAATTATGATTTGACATTTTTTAAGAAAGATTAAATAAAATTCAATATAATACAAATCAGATATTATTCACTAAAGAAATGTTTTTATTAAAAGAAAATAATAAAAAATTTAATGAAACTTTTTTAAAAAGTGTTTATCTTTTAATAAATTAAAACTGTTAAATTATCTAAAAACTGATTTATTTATTTTATATTTTTTAATAACTAATTATACATATTTTGACAGTTTTAATAGTATTATAAAGTAAGTAATTTATTTTTTAATGTAATTATTGTTAAATAAATATTAATAATAAATTTGAAAGAAATTGGATAGTTGAATTAAAATATTATAATTTAGAAATACCAATATTACTTTATGTCACAAAGATTGATTTAAAGGAAAATAAAAAGGAAATATTTAAAATATTAAAATTAAAAAATCTAATAATTAGCAAAGAAGGTTAATTAAATTTTATCAAATAATCAATTTTTTATCAATTAATCAGTTCTGACTGAAATAATTAATTTTAATTATAAAATTAGTCTTAATTAATTAATAAAAAATTAATTAATTTAAAAAAATAATTAAATAAAAAAAAATTAAATAACAAAATATTAAATAAAACAATTTTTATTAATTTACTTTCTTCTTTTTCTTGTTTTTTGTGGTAGTGTATAAATAATTTTATTTTTTGGCTATCTTTTTTTATTGTTATAAAATTTATTAATATTTTCATAAATAATACATTTTAATCTTCTTCTATTATTAAACTATCTAAACCATTTAAAACATTATCAGATTTTTTAGTAAATTTAAATTTGAATTATATAAATTTTCATTATTAAGGCCTTCTTGTGAAAAATTTGATTGAATATAATTAAAATT
>CADWAF010004872.1:0-21901 GCA_902984215.1 Willaertia magna | reverse complement strand
ACATAAAGTTGGACTTAAATTCTGTATTTCAATTCCATTAATGCTTACAGTGTTTACAATGGCCATTTAACTTTTATTTTTTACAAAGTAATAACAATACCACTTATTGTTTTTTAACAAATTATTACAATATGTATTGCCACTGCATTAAAAGAAAAGGAAGAAAACGAAAAAGAAGAATGGAATTAATTTTGTTGACTTCTTTTTCAAAGTTTTTTAGGTCTGAAATTGGCTTCTTGACAGATTTTGAAGTGTTCTTTGATTCACCAAAATTTACAGTTTTTCATTCATAAAAGTACAAAAAACGTTGATAAAGGTCTCAATCGATAACAATTATAATTCACATAGAGAATGGTGTATTAGAATGTGGGCTTTATGTTTTGGTATATTTTATATGAGAATTTTAATTGGTTAAAGATTTATTTTTTGTAAAAGGAGGCTTGGTTAAATGAAGAGATTACTAAACAGTTATTTACAATTGAGTTTGCTGTTGGTTGTTTACAAAAAGTAAAGTCAATTTAAAGAATATTGTAAAAACAATCATTTGCTATTAAAAGAGATCTCAAACATGTTACAACAAACTTTCAAGACTACGAAAATGGTACCTTCAGCATTGGTTCTGAGTAACATAATGTTTCTGTTTAGTGATTAAAGTTTGCGACAAACAGTGTCTAAAATTAGTGAATTGTGTTAAACGTGCACCCCCAAGTCTTAATCCTCAGTTAACTTTGGAATTTACACTAAGAAATTTCTTTGAAATGGAGGCATGTAAATAGCTACTAATTGCTTGTTTATTTGCAGAATTATTAATTCGCAAAATTGATGTCTGCGGCCAGGACAAGGTTTACTGGGAATTTAAATAAACTAATTTTAGTCAACTTGGTTTTATTATTTAATAAATTATTTGAATTTACAATAAAGCGTTACGATGCTTGCTAACGTAATAATTTATTACTATGGATAACAATTTATTTAAAAATTATTGTTTATAACTTTTTCTACATTTGTAAAGTCAAATATATTATTTTTAACATTATAATTTTAAACAATAGTTTCCACTCCAAATAAAACAATTTAAAAACCAAACAAACAAATTCACAAATAACAAAAATTAACTACAACAACCAAAAATGGAATACAAAGACGCAAAATACTCTTATCAAAACCATCCAGAACCATCCAACACTGGAAGTAAAAGTGGAAGCGGTGGCACTTATATTCAAAATTTAGGTTTCACAAATGGTCATTTAAAAAATAAAACAAATCCAAGTAATATTGATTTTACAGATAAAAATAATGAAGATAGTAAAGATAAAGGTTTATTAATTCAAGCAAAAGAAAATAGAATGAATTTTGAAGCTTTTAGTAATTTTGATAAAAATGATGAAGGTGGGAATAAAAATCAAGAAGAATATAAAGTGGATTGGGATAAGGATAAATATTAATTATTTATTTTTAGTTTTTTAAAATTTAATTTTTAAATTTTAAATATTTGTTTGTTTGTTTTGTATAAAAAATAAAAAAAGTGTTTGTAAAAAGTGTTGTGTGTGTGATATAATGTTAAATGATTGTAAAAATATAGTGTGATAATTAGTTGTGGTATAAACCATCATGTTTGTGTTGTATTAATTTTTGTGGTTGACTGTGTATTTATTTGTAGTGTGTAGTTGGTTCAACGTGTAAAGTAAAGTTCAATCAACCTAAACAAACGTACAACGTGCGCAGTTTTAACTTTTTGTGCTGGTTTTGCATAAGAATTTCTGTGCTTTGAAAGGCCTTACCTTTATGGTGATTATAAATATAGTTAAAAACGAGTATTGTAAACTTCATTTCGCATTGTAAACTCAAGTCCAACCAAAAATCTATTTAAAGCCAAAAAGAAACTTCAAAAAATTTTATTCAAAAAAAAACCTCAACAACAACAACCATCCAAACAAACAAACAAAACTTCAATCATGGTACGTACTTTTTTGTTAGCCTTTTTTTTTAACTTAACAAACAAATTCAAATCTCCTTTAACGCTTTCCTTCCGGTAATTCATCTTCTTCTTCATCCTTTCCATACAAACAAATGAATACAAAAAAAAAACTTAAATGAATGACTACAAATTAGTCCTCAAATAAAGCTAAAGTTCCTGCAGGTAAATTCTACGCATTTGACTATGTTGAATTTTGGGTTGGAAATGCATTACAAGCAAGAGATTATTATTTATCTAAATTTGGTTTTAAGCCTTTTGCTTATAAAGGTTTAGAAACTGGAAGTAAAGAAATTGTAACTCATGTAGTTAAACAAAATGATGTAGTTTTAGCTTTTACTTCTTCACTTTTACCTACTTGTAAATCTACCATTTCAAAACGTATTGGAAATCACGTAGCTGAACATGGTGATGGGGTTGTAGATATTGCTTTTCGCGTAAATGATTGTAAAGCGATTTATCAAGCTGCAATACAAAATGGCGCCAAAAGTATTACAGAACCTACTGAAACGACCAATGAACATGGAACAATTATTATTGCAAGCGTACAAACTTATGGAGAGACCATTCATACATTTGTAGAAAGAACAAATTATTCCGCAACGGAATTTTTACCGGGATACAAAACTTATTCCGAAGAACAAGCTTTAGAATTAAATCCATTCCAAGAATTTACTCCATGTCCGGAGTTATTAAGAATTGATCATATTGTCGGAAATCAAGATTGGAACGGAATGGAACCAGTTTGTCAATGGTACGAGGAGAAATTAGGATGGCATAGATTTTGGTCCGTTGATGATTCCGTTATCCATACGGAGTATTCCGCTTTAAAGTCCGTTGTAATGACTGACGGAGATGAATATATTAAATGTCCAATTAATGAACCAGCAAAAGGCAAGAAAATGTCACAAATTGAAGAATTTGTTAATTTTTACGGAGGTGCCGGAGCTCAACATATCGCACTAAATACCAATGATATAATCTTTACAATCAACCAATTAAAAAAGAGAGGAGTACAATTTTTAAATACACCAGATAGTTATTATGATAATTTAAGAAAACGTTTATCACATGCTTCCATTAAAGTTAAAGAAGATATTGATTTAATACAAAAATTAAAGATTTTAGTTGATTTTGATGAAAATGGTTATTTATTACAAATTTTTACAAAACCGGTTGAAGATAGACCAACTTTATTTTATGAAATTATTCAAAGAAATAATCATCAAGGATTTGGAGCTGGTAATTTTAAAGCATTATTTGAAAGTATTGAAAATGAACAAGCTTTGAGAGGAACTTTAATTGATACAAGTGATAAATAAATTGTTTACAATTTTTGTAAAATAAAGAAAAGTTATATAAAAGGATGATTGTCAATTTTAATGTATTTCTATTTTAAAAAATTTCCAAATTTACTGGCAAATATAATCAAAAAATTAAAATATTTTGAGAGAAAAAAAAAATGACAAGTCATCCAATTTCTGATATTGTAAAGTGTAGTCAACCACAAGATTTATCACAAGTTGTACCAGATGACATGATTCAAGAATATTTAGCAAAAGGCGCAATTATTTTAGATGTTCGTTCTTTACAACCATTTAAACGAACCAGACACTCGTTGTATCAAAGCAATTCACTTTTTAAAACAAGATTTAAATTTCACAAATGTAATTAACGGTGGATCTTTACAAAATTTACAACGCGCAGCTGACTATTGGTTACAACAACATTCCATTACAAAAGATGAATTTCTAATTAAAGAAATTTTACACAACCATCGTAAACACTGTCACATTATCGACGTTCGTACAAATTCTGATTATTTAAAATTCCACCCAAAAAAGGCAATCAACTTTCCATTAGATAATTTATTAGAATTACAAAATAAAAAAATGTTGGATGCTGAATTATCGAGTGAAATTATCGGAATTGAACATCAACCGTACTTATTGGTTTTTGACTTTTTAGGAATACGTGCGGCCAGAGCGGTCAGAAAATTAAAAGAAGGTTTGGGGTATAAATTTGTATTTAATGTTGGAAGTGTGGATAACATGTTGCGTTATGAAGATGTTTAAAATTGTTTAATTGTAAAATTTTAAATAGTAAAATTGTTATTGTAAATAAATTGTGATGCATTAAATAGACAACAAAATATTTAACTTGCAACCACTATATAATGATCTCTCTTTCTTCCTTAATGAATTAAGCAAAATTATTGTTTGGGAGTTCTTTGGTTATTACTTGGAGATATTGGAATTAATTTTACTACAGGTGGTAGTACTTGTTGTTGTTGTTCAATTCCATTAATACTAGCACCAGTGCCTACTACAGTTGTGGTAGTATCTTCTTCTACAAGTTTTTGTACATAACTTTTTAAATTATCAATTTCTTGTTGTTGTTGTTCAAATCTACGATTATTTCTTTCTAAAGAATCTACAAATTCATTTACCTTCTTTTTATCTAATCCAGTTACCATATCTCCACTATAAATTGAATCTGGAGTTCTTACTCTATTAATTAAACTATTTCTATTATTATTCATACCATTATTACTATTAATACTCTTTCCAGCACTACTAGATAATCTTCTTGATGTGGAAGCTCTAGAATTACTATTACTATTGTTATTATTACCAAAAGGTAATATTGTATCTCCAATAATTGATTGTTGTTGAAAATGTAAAGCATTCTTTAATTGATATTCTAAAGAAATAATTTTTTGTCTATACTTTTTTTGTTCTTTTCTTAATTGATTAATTTCTTCAACAAGTATTGAATTTTCATTATTTTTTCTTAATAAATCTGCCTTCATATGTCCTTCTCTATTTGTTAATGTTTTTTTCATTGTTCCTAATGTTTGTTCTAAAAAACAACGTTGCCTTTCAAATTCTTCTAATGTATCTCTTAATTTATCATTGTTACCACCATTGTTGCTATTATTACCGTTATTATTATTTGAATTGTTATTATTATTCTTTTGTAATACTATATTACTATATTTTGAAACGACTTTCTTTAAATGTAGATTTGTAGATTTTGATTCATTATTTTCCGTTAATGCTGATAATTCTTGAATTAATAATAAAAATATACGATTTTTATCTTCAACAATTTGTTTAAATTTTGAAATTTCATTTTGTAAAACGTCAATCTTTTCATTTCTTTGCTTTAGTTGAGCAAATGTATTATCGTTATCCATTTTTGCTGTAAAAAGTTCTTTTTCAATATTCTTCATATCATCTCTTAATTCTACAATTAATTCTTCTTTTGGTGATACTTCATTCTTTAATTTATTAAATTTAAATGTTAAAACGTATCTCATTTGTTCTAATTCTTTTGCTTGCCTTAATAAATCTTTCTTTTCTTTTTCTTGAATTAATAATGAATCTTCATTCTTCTTTTTTTCTACTTGTAAGGCATCTATAATTGTTTTACTTTCTTCATTCTTCTTTTCTAAAGTATGAATTTTTTCTTCTTGTTTTGTAATTTTATTTCTAAGCAAACCAATTTCTTTCTTTAATTCTTCAATTTTTGTTCCCTTCTTTACAGAATCTCCCTTTGCCTCAATCACTGATTGTTTATGTTTTTCAATAGTATGTATTAAAGATGTTTTTACTCGTTTTAATTGATTGTCATAATCTTCTTCAGATTGTTGAAGAATAATTTGATATTCACTTGAAAGATTTTTAAAATCTTTACTTAATTGTTCATATGTCTCTACTTGTAAAAGTTTTTCTTCTTCATATTCTTCTCTTAATCGGTTTATTGCATCTTCATGCTTTTCTGACATTACTTTAACTAAATCTACATAATATGATAATTTTTCTTTTAAATTTTCAATTTCTCTATGAAGTTTTTCTTCTCTTTCTTTAACTGTCAAATCATGAGCATTTCTCATACGTTCAGTTTCTTCAGAATGTTTAAACTCTATTCTATTCATCTTTTCTTTTGTTGATATTTCATTTTCATTAATTTGTTGTTTTAAATTTTCAATTTTCTTTTTAAGTTCTTTAATTTCATTTGTAAATTGACTTTTCTGTTTTTCAATTTCTTGCTCATATTTCTCAATTAATTGTTGTATTTTTCTTTCATTGTCACTAATTATTTGAAAATTCTTTTCCTGTAATTCACTTATACTATTATCTTTTTCTTCTTCTATTATTTTTAAAGAATAAAAAATATTATCAAATTTCTCAAAATCAAAACCTTTCAGTTGACCAGTTTTTGCATCTTTCCAAGCTTCAATTTCCATCATAAAAAGAGTTGAATCAGACCCTAAAGAAAGTAAAAATCTTCCATCACTTGATATACAGAAAGAAGTAACAGACCCTTCATGAACTTGATATTCACCACAAGCGTGTTCATCTGGAGGCCATTTATAAAGTAGTATTTTACCACTTGATGTACCAACAAATGCCATTTCGGCTAAGGGACTATAAGTAATACATGAAAGATCTTCTTTTGTTGGAATTTCACTAAATAAAGCACCTTGCTTAAATGTCCATAACTTATTATCATTTCCAACACCACTACAAACATGATTTTTATAATCATAAGCAACTGAACGAAAAGCACACGATTTTACAACGTATTCACTCACCCTTAATTTCTCTGATTCTAAATCCCATTCATAAATTGTTCCATCAAAACTACAAGAAGCTAAATATCTATCATCTTTACTCCAAACTAAAGATTTAATTATACCACTATGCCCTCTTAATGTTAAAACAACTTGAAATGTTAAGGAAGAAATAATTAATATTGATGTGGCTGAAATTGCAGCAAATAAATGTCCTCCATTACAAAAAGAAACTAATCTACAACTCTTAATATGCCATTCACATATAGTATGTAAATCATTTGATAAAATTACAAAATAGCTTAATTTATATCTAAAACCAACTAAAATCCTTGTACCAGTTGGATCTAATGAAACACTAAAAATATCTTCATTAAATAACTTTTCAAGTTCAACTTGTCGTTTTAAAAAGTTCCATAACCTTATTGTTTTATCATTACTACAAGTTGCTACTATTGATTTTTGTGTACAAACTGACATTGAATTAACTGGATCACCATGAAATCCAACAGGTAATAAAGTAAAATTTGTTTCATTTTCCTTCAATATATCTACATTAGCTAATGAAAAGTAAGCAAACTTATTATCTTCATAACAACAAATTACATTATTTTCTTTTTTAGAAACGCAAAGTCCAATAATTTTTTGTTTTTCAAATGTTCTAAATTTTTTGTAATGATTAAAATATTCAGAGTCATAAGTTCTTTCAAATACTGAAAAATAACCATTTTCACCACCACAAATAAATCCTCTATCGACAGCTTCAATACAGTTGATACCTGAACTATTTGGATGTACATTTGAAATAGTTTTTATTACATTCTTTCCTTCAATAATAAGAATGTGACCTTCCTCTGTACCAACTAATAATTTTTCATCATCAAACCAACTGTGACATTTAAAAGTATATTTCTCACTTCCAACTGGATCTAAATGTTTCAATTCACCTTCAGTAAATCTCCAAATTTTCATATCATTTGGACCTGTTGAAGCAAACTGCCAATATGAAAATGGATTTATACTTATTTGTGTAATTTTAAAGGGTATTTTCTTAAATGCAATTTTCTAAGATTGAAATTACAACAAAATAAATTATTGTAAACTTTTGTAAATAAAAATTACTTACATTTGATTTTTCCAAATGCCAAAAATAAATAGCACTCTCAGGTTCATCTGTCACAGCCACTAAATATTTACTATCCCTAGAAAAAGCCATCGTTATCACTGGAGAATTCTTCGTACTATTCACAGGTAATGCCCTAACCCTTTTTGCATTTCTAAAATTATAAATAGAAACTTGATATTGACTTTTAAAATTATTATTATTATTTGGTGATGGCATTGCCGTAGATGAAGATAAACTTTGAATTCCATTACCAGCATTACCAACACTACTATTCACCTTATTTTTCTTATTAGCGCCACTTTCCACATTAGATTGTTGTTGTTGATCTATTCTTTCACTTAAAGCAATAAATTTTCTATTAAAAGAAATTGCAAAACAATAAATTTCAGCAACTCGTTGACTTTTTTGTATAAAAGCATGCGTTCTCTTTTCATAGTTAAATATTGCAACATGTTTACCAACTAAATAAACAATTTCTTCTTCATTTTCTAAATGTTGTATTGGTTGATTAGTAGAACGAAAACCTAATGAATGACTATTTTGTATTAAGGCTTTTTGTTAAGGCTACCGTTTTTTTTTGTATGAATATGAAAAAACTTACTAAAACTTTAGTTTTTGATCAGAAGTATTATCTAATTCGTCATTATTATTGATAATACTTTTATTTATTCCATTATCAAAGTTAAGGCTATTGTTTATTCCGTCCTTAGAAGAATTGATTAAATCTTCTTCTTCTTCTCCGCTTTCTACTTTTTCTTCCGATATAAAAGAGTCTTCATTGATACTTTTATTGGTATTTTTGTTATTATTATTATAACGGTGGTGATCATTATTATTAGCCTTATTAACGGAAGAGGAAGTGGCATTAAGAGAAGATAATGATGACTGCATTTTATTAAAATTTGTAAAACAATAATTTTGGCGCCAAAATGTCATTATTTCATTTTCAACTTTATTATTGTTAATATTATCTTTTTTTGATGGCTCCATACATTTGTTTCAGATAAAATTGATGTATTGAGTGTAGGACTCTGCAGAGTCTTTAACAAAGCAGGCTTCCAAAAAAATAGAAACGGCAGCAGTTTGCTTCGGCCGATCGTTGACATTTTTTTGAAATTGTTTTCGCGCCAAATTTTTTTTAAAAACAATTAAAAAAAATGCGAAACTCATATGATGATTGATGGCATCTTATCTTTCTGAGTTTAAGCTAGAAAGTAACAATAAAATTACCTAGACCTTTTTTCTTATTGATTGAGATGCTTTCTTTTCTTTCCTTATAGATCTCTTATCATGAAGACTTTTTAGAAGATAAAAACAAATTATCAAGTCAACAAGATACTTTATCAACAGAAGACCGTTTTGTAGAAAATTCAGAACCATCCTCTAGTTCTGATGCTTTACAACAGTACAAGAGAGACTTCAATGACAACAATAATTCTGTTGCATCTAATTCTAATCTTGTAGATGACAAGAGAAATGTAGTTTTAAACAGTTTTATTAGTTCAAAATCCCAAGAGAAACATAGTTCATCTTCAAATCAACAACATACTCCAAATAATGACAGCTCTCCAAAACCTTCTGTATCTCAAAGTACTACTAGGAAGAAAAATTCAGCTGAATATTTACAAAAAGTAAAGTCAACTTTGACAACCGAACAAAGAGTTTAAAAAATTATTGATTGAATTTAAAAATCTTAGTTCATCTAAAGGACAAACATCAAGTACTTCATTTAAATCTTTAGTGATACAACTGTCAAAATTATTTACCTTAAATAATCTTGATATAATTAATCAATTTAAAGATTTTATAAGTAGTAAACTTTACGATAAATTTGATAAAGCTGTAAAGAATTATATTAAAGAGCAATCTAATAGTTCCAATGAAAATAGCAATCTTACTGTAAATTCAAATATTGTAATAGGTATGTATGACAGACGCAATAACTCTTTCATCATCAAACATTGTTACTGTCAAAGAGGATTGCAATGATAACACAAATTCTAATGATAATAATGTAAAGTTTTGTCTATTACATGCTTTATTTGTCTAGATGCAATTAACCAACCAACTGCCTCACCATGTGGACACATTGCATGTTATGCTTGTTGGAATCAATGGCTACAAGTAAAACTTCAATGTCCAATATGTAGCAAGAAAGTAAGACCAAAATTATTGAGGAGAATTAATCTATAGACAAACATATTTATGCAAGTTTTTAATTATTGATAAAGTAAAATTAAATATCGACCTAATAAAGTATTAAAGTATAATAAATTTGTTGAAATACAATATGCATTATATAAATTATACAAACTAAACAAGCGTGTTACAACACTTTGTGGTGTTACAACAATTTTCAAGGTTGCTTGTGAATCTCCGAGATTCATTAAATTACTGAAATTTACTGAAATTTACTGACCTTTTGCGCAAACTAAAAGAAATTAACAAAAAAAAAAAAAAATATGCTAACGAATTTTGCTTCCTCTCTCACCAATAACAACAACAACCTCATTACCAGTACTGCCAACAGTATTGGTATTACTGGTATGATTGGCAGTAATAATAACAATAATTCCACTTCACTTACTTTTGAGCTTAATAATAATAAAAATAAATTATTAAATAATCCAGTTTTATTATTTCAATTAATTATTCAACAAGTTCAAATTGTAATTGAAAAGGGAAAAGAAATTGATAAAAAATTTGGTGAAACTATTTTAAATGAAAAACTTTCCATTTTTAATTTAAATAATAATAATGGTGATAACAGTGATAATAATAATGATATTGCAATGGATAGTAACAATGTAAATGATAATAATAACGTTAAAAATGGCGGGGAAAATGAAAGCGGGAATGATAAAATTCCAATTGACAAGATTAAAAAGTTTTTTCAACAAGAATTTAATACAATTGTAAAAGATTTACCAAATATTGAACTTTTAAATAAATTGTTTGAAAATGTCGATGGAATAATTAACAATTGTAAAGAAATTACAAACTTTTACAATGACAATAATACCACTAATTGTTTTTTACAAATTATTACAATATGTATTGCCGCTGTATTAAAAGAAATGGA
This sequence comes from Willaertia magna, assembly GCA_902984215.1. NCBI lineage: Eukaryota > Heterolobosea > Eutetramitea > Acrasida > Naegleriidae > Willaertia > Willaertia magna. Next base: position 11,139 of record CADWAF010004872.1, on the reverse strand, counting down.
AGAAAACGTAAAAGAAGAATGGAATAAATTTGAGAATGATTTTATTAATTTTAGTTTACAATTTAAAGATAAATTTTTAAATTTATTAAAAGAATCAATAAATAAAATACAAAAAATTAATTTTGTATTTTTAGAAAACGTAGAGAAGAATGTGATGGAAATTTTAAAGTTGACTAAGAGTTTTCCAAAAGAAGTAATTCAAGATTTAGAAATTGCCGTTAAAAATCATTTAAATGAAATGAAAGATTTTAAAAATTTAATTATTCATTTAAAAGAAAAAAATTTTGTAATAAATCAAGTTGAACAATTTCATTTAGAAATTAAAAAAATTATTGACAAATTAGTAAATTTATTTATTAAAGAATTATTTGAAAATTTAATTGAAAATTTTAAAAATTTTATTTTTGAAATGTCAAATGTCATTTCAGAATTATTAAAAAATTCTTTTCATTTAATCATTGAATGTTTAAATGAAAGTTTAATTTTTTTAAATGAAATTCCAGAAAGAATTAAAAATATTTTTGACTTTCATTCAAATTGTTATTTAAATTTAATGATGAAAAAACCACAAAATTTAATTGATAATATTTTAAATATTTTAAATAATTTATTAAATTTTAAATTTAATCAATTAATTAACCAATTAAAACAATTTGATGAATTAATTAAAAATAATAATCCAATGAAATTGGAAAATTTAGAAAATTGGAAAATTAAAATAACTGAAATGTTAAATATAAAATCTTTATTATTAGAACAAATTTTTCTTTTAAATGAATTTGATGAAAATATGAATCATGTTAAGGAAATTGTAAGGGAATTAGAAGAAAAGGGAATGAATTTTTTGATTGGTGATAACCAACAACAGAATGAATTATTACAAAAAGTAGAAGATATAATTCCATCAGGTGTGAAACAATTGGAAGGAACTGCTTCTAAAGCGCTTTCAAAATTAAAAAATTTATTTTAATAAATAAATCACATTCTATTTATTTAATATTTTGTTTATAAACAAATCATTCTTGTTCAAGAAGTTTTCTTTGTACAATTAAAATTTCAAATCCTTAATTACCTGCCCTACTTCAAACAGAATCCTAAAATCCTTCAGCCTCATAATCCTGTTCACTCGTCAAGGTAATTTGTAAAGGTATTTATTTGAAAACATGAAAAAACTTATCCCTCCAATTTTATAACGATGGTGATCATTATTAATTAGCCTTATTAAAGGAAGGGGAAATGCATGTAACGGCTTGCTTAAGTGCTCGTATCATGTAAACATTTTCAATTAATAAACTAACAGCTAACAAAAGAAAAAGCAGAAAACTTGACAGTTACAAACAAAATCATAAGAAACATCCAACAGCATGGCAATTAAACAATACTAACACTACATTAAATCATAATCCACTACAAAACAACGTAATATTATACAATTTGTAAACATCAGTTGACCAAAAGAACTGCGTGCTTTTGGTTTAAATAAAAACCAACCCTTAATTTTCAAATAATAAACTTGGCATTCAATATATATAAAAAAAAAGGAAGTGCATTTAGAGAGGATAATGAGGTGAAAACAACATTTGTGCTGCACCCTGCTGTGATATTTTTAGAAATTTGGCGCCCTTCATGACCGTTTGTTGGTCCAGCTAATCAAAATGATTGGTGAACTTGACGTGATATCAACTGTGGTCAATTAAATCTGACAGCTTTTTGTTATTAAAGTTTTATCATTTGAAAAAATTGTCAAGAAGCCAGTTTCTAACTTAACGCGTGAAGATATAAAGAACCATATTAGCAACCTAACTTATTACTTTGGTAAGGTAAAAGAGATTAAGAAGGTTGTAGAAAGGTGTGTAAAAAAAATCGAAGAACGAATTGAGGAAAAACAAATAGTTGGAGGCAAAAGAAAGATTAAAAGCTTAGAAGATTCTGAAGAAAAAGAAGAAGAAGAAGAAGATGACAGTGAAGAAGAAAATGATAATAGTGACAAACAAGTTTTTTTACTACCATAAACAGATGAAGAATCAGAAGAAGAAACAATGGAAGTGGATAAAACTCCTAAAAAGCTTAGATGTCAACAAAATTAATTCTATTTTTATGTAACGCTTTCTTTTAATGCAATACATATTGTAATAATTTAAATCTTGAATCTGATGACTTGTTTTTACATTGTAAATTTTTTAATTGAGTATTTCCAGAGAGAGTATATATCAGATTCAAGATTTAAATTTACAAAAGTTATTTTAGCTTGTTGACATTAGTATTCTTTATTGTAATGATTATATCTATGAGATTTGAATAATTTCAATTTAATTTAATCTTTACTATTATTTCTTACACAAAATTTTAATTTTAATTCTTGTTACATTTTAGTATAAACTATAAATTAGTTTTAACTGAACTTGAATTAATTTTTAAAAAAATATCCAAGATAATTATCAATAAAAAAAAGGTGAAATAACTTTTTAAAATGAACAAATATTATTATTTAACGAAATAATTGTTGAAAATATTTTTCTACGTTCTTTTGTTTGTTACTAAATGTATCAAATTAGAATTTAAATAAATATTTATTAAAATAATAGTTGAACTACTATTTGTTATAACTTGTTTTACCAATAACTGTTTATTTTTATTCCAATTTACTTTTATAAGCATTTGTTTTTTACCAAGTTGACTAAAAAAATAGTAGTTTCATCCAAAAACAAAATGTGTTACCTTTTCATTATTAATTAATTTTAATTCACCAATGACAAGTAAAAAAAGGAATAATTGTTTTGTACACAAGTAATATTGTTGAAAATCCATAAAAAAATCTACAGCACTACAGGTTCCCGAGAAGTCTCCCATCTCAGTACTAATGTAGCCCTACTGTGCTTAACTTCTCAAATCGGACGGGATGAGGTGCTTTCACAGTGGTATGGCCGTAGATATCTATTATGGATTCATCCCCAAGCAATTAGTAGATATTTACATGCCTTACCAAAATTTGTTAGTGTAAATTTCAAAGTTAACTGAGGATTAAGACTTGGAGGTGCAGTTGTTGTTTTTCCACTAATGGCTATAGATATCTAATTTTTTGTAATGGTTATTTAAGGTTTGTCAGATACTCTTTGTAGCAAACTTTAATGAAACATTGATGTTAATTGTGAACCAACGTTTAAGGTAACATTTTCACTGTCCTGAAAGTCTATTGTAACATGTTTGAGGTCTCTGTTTTAATAGTAAATGATCGTTTTTACCAAAAATCGTCTTTATTTAAATTGACTTTACTTTTTGTCTTGTCCAACGAATAAATAATTCCGCAAATAAACAAGCAGTTGACCAACCAACAGCAAATTCAATTGTAAATAACTTTTTAGCAATCTCTTCATTTAACCAAGCCTCCTTTTCATAAAATAAATCTTTAACTAAACCAATTAAAATTCTCATATAAAATACACCAAAACATAAAGCCCACATTCTAATACACCATTCTCTATGTGCATTATAATTTTTATCTTTTACAATTGTAACGTATGCTTTGTAAAGACAAAATAAAGTATAAGGTCCAAAAATTAAAGTTGACAAACAAGCGCCCATACCCATTTTAGAAGTTAATAATAAACAAAAACTTGAAATGACAGAAATAATAACATTAATAAATATAATTCTACCTATCCATTTATGTAATGTTAAAAAATTTGTACGAAATTTTTGTAAAAATTGTAATGGTGATAATAAAAAAACGATACCACCTGGAATTACGTGTAATAAAAAACAAATATATTTTAATAGTGAACTTGTGTGATAAGGTTTAAACCAAATATCAAAAAAACCTTCACCAACGTTTTTTGTACTTTCAATTTTATGAATATTGTAATTATAAATTCTTAATGAATAAATACCGAAAATTAAACTTGCAATGGTCATTAATAACCATCCAATGGCTTTAAGGTAAGTACTGGCACCTGTTGTTCCAGTTGTTGTAGCTGTTCCTGTTCCAGTTGCTGTTTGTTTATTATTTGCTAACATTTTTACTCTGTTAATTTGTGTGAAATTAATTTGAGAAATAATTATGAGTGAGTGAATCAATTATTAATTGGATTCGTTAGTGTGTGTGTGAGTTTGTTTAAACAAAAGCGGATGAAGTGAATTGTGAAATAGTGTTGTTGTTTTTTTTTCACAAAACACTCTGCTAGAATTTTTACTGTTTTTTAAATTGCAGAGCTCTGGTGTCTTGGTGGGTGGTACGCGGTGTTTAAGGTTGTTAACTGTTTTTACTGCATTTCTGTTGGGAGTTTTGTTTTGAATTGGAATTTTGTTTTTTACAATGAAAAAAAGAAACAAATCAAGAAAATTCTCCATTAATTTACAAACGTTTATGAATAAAATTAAAGGTGTGAAGTGAACTACAGAAATTTAAAGTGTTACTTTGAAAATAGGTCAAGAAAACTCGTGTTCTTGGTTTTTGTTGAGAAAAATTTCAGCGTAGAATAAAATTTTGAATTTTGAAAACTACTCACTCTCCTTAAATATCCAAATACTTTTATTTATACATATTATTTCTATTTACTGCAGCAAGTGTTAAATTAAGTAATTCCAAAAACTATTAGTAGTAGTTAGCTTTTTTGCTTCTCTCCTTCCTTGAAATTGTAGTTCCTTAATAAGTACAAACAATAATAATAATAATGAGGTAATACAGTCTAACAGAAAAACTATAGTGTAAACATGTACACAAAAAGTGGTGATTTTTGTTATTAAAAAAAGAGTTTGGTGGTTCCCAAGAAAAGATTTTAACAGTTTATTAAATCACAAAAATAATTATTTAATAAGGAGGAAGTCTCAATTTAATTGGTTCTTTAGAAGGAACAGTATTTCCAAATAAAGGAATAGCACCCCAACCAAATACCATTCCATTGTCACTTACAGCAATCATTGTTAAACCACCACAATAAATATCTATAATATTATATTTATCAATCTCATTATTAATATATCTATAAGGAAGTGTTTTATAATTACTTGTACTACCTTCAGTCAGTCCCCAAGCATAAACTTTTCCTTCTTTAGATAAAGCCATTGCAACAAGAGATCCAGAACAAACTTTTGTAATGAATATTCCATTTGTTTTAAAATAAGATATTAAAGTTGGTTTAGTCACAGTTAAAGAATGTCCTAATCCTAATATACCATAATTATTCATACCTATTCCATATAAATTACCACTTGCAGTTCTATAAATTACTGAATCGTAAGGTAATGATACTTCTTCAATTACTTCTGTTCCCATCTCAGAAGTGTCAATTTTAGTATATGTATAAACATTTGAAGATGAATATGCATTTAATCTTCCACAATAATAAACTTCTCCTGTTTCTGTTAGATAGACACTTGCTGTGTGTTTATGAACTACTTTTTTTAGCTTTTTTGGAAAAGCAGGCAAAGCAATTGGTGTTGATTGGTATGCCGTAACTTTACCAAGACATAACTCTGAATATCCATTAGCTCCCCATCCATACATTTTATCATCTGTTGTTACAATAATTGTTGTGTAATGTCCTACTTCTACTTGTTTAATTGTTTTACCTTTAAAAAGAGTATTGTCAACTAAAACTGGAACATTTGAACTAACTAATTGTCCATTTCCTAAAGAACCATATAATCCATGACCAAATGTAATTAAAGAATTATCCGTTGTTAAAACAACCGTGTGATAATTTGATTTTATAAGTGAAACAACCTTCCCACCTAATACACCTGCTTCTGCAATTGTTTTACAAGGTGTAGTTATTGGGTTAATATTATTACCACAACCTAAATTACCGTATTGGTTAAGTCCTATTCCATATATAGTAGAATTTAAGTCTACCATTAATAGACCTTCTGTTCTACTAACTTCTTCCGTTCCAGAAAATGCAAATCTAAGGGAAGCAGGATTAAAAATAATCTTTGAAATTGCTTCATCAATTTTAATGATTGCAGAATTTGCAATATCTATCTTAAACTGCAATTCTTTTGCTATAGATTTAATAGTTAATAATTGTGATTGTGTCTTTTTAATAAAAATATCTGCTTCTGCTTTTCTTTCGTTTGATAAAGAACTATAAACTGTTAGAATTATTTCAAATTCATTTTGTTTCATTAATTTACTTTTTTCTACCTCACTTAATTTTAATTTTGCATCAATTAAAACACTTGTATATTGTTCTTTAATTTTATCTAATGTAGTAATATTAGATGAGGCAATTAAGGACTCTCTTTCTGAAATGAACCAATCAATATCATTAATTGTTGCAGAGGCCAAAAGATGAACAATTAAACAGCAGTTTAATGCTAACAATAACGGAATAATAAAGAATACTTTCATACTATTATTATTCGTTTTTTTTTAATTATGCATTACAGTGGTAAGCTAGTTACGGTGGCTCAACATTGTGGTTTGTTTTACGATTGGGTGTACTGTAAACATTCCCATGTTTGGATGGTCTTTTTCACCCAAATTCTGCAGGACAGTTACACCAAGATCAGAAGAGGCTTTGGAGTTCTTATATTTTTCATAAAATTGTTGGTCGGTTTTTGTTAAGTAATTAAATAATAAATTAAATAATAAATTAAATTACTGGTGTTTATTGGCAGTAAGTTAATGGAAAATGTTGACACTCCAACTTGGTGTGCTGTCTTGTTAAAATATTGTTTTGATAAATTTTTGAAAAGAATGGGCAATTAATTTAATTGGTTGCCCATTCTTTTCAAAGGTACCTTTCCAGTTAAACTCATTTATTGTAATTAAATTTAGTAAATGAATTAGTTGGTAAATACTTTGATTTAGATCTAAAAATAAAAAATCTACAGCACTACAGGTTCCCGAGAAGTCTCCCATCTCAGTACTAATATAGCCCTACTGTGCTTAACTTCTCAAATCGGACGGGATAAGGTGCTTGAACAGTGGTTTGGCCGTAGATTCATGGTTTCTTATCGTTTCTGCTTTGCTTTGGAGGTTGATTTTTTTATTGACAATTATCCCGAAGCAATTAGTAATTATTCGAAAATTTGGGTATGTTATTTAGTATTTTGTATTATTATTTGGTGTATTGTGAGATGTTGACATTTGAATCACTAACATGACGATGAGATTGCATATCCATCATTTGTTGTTGACCCATGCTACCACCATCATTCATATTATTATTAGGCACACCTGAGTTCAATAATCTTAAAATCTTTTCCATTTGAGAAAGAGATTAAGAGAAGTTGCTAAATTTAAAGTTGAAGATAAAGTTGCTCTGTAGTAAAGAAAGTAGATGACAAATTAGTCCATAGTGTTAATGAAGTTACTAATGCAATGTAAACAAACTCAATTAATTGTTATTACTCACTTGAAGTCGTTTTTTTCTTATCTTTCATTATGTAAGAAATTAGATATTTTATATGTAATTGTTAAATCAAATTAAATCAATTGGTTCACTTAAAGAATACTACTTTTGTTGCTTTAACTAATGTTCTCAAAGAAGATAGAAATCAATTAGTTAGAATTGTTGAAGCTTTATTGTGAAATCAGAACAGTCAATACTAAATTCAGAAATAATACCAATTTATTATTAAAACAAATAAAAATTATTAAAACAATTTATTACAAAAAAAAAACACTAAAATTACAACTTTATAAAATTACAATAATAAAACGTTTACAATAACTTTTCATTTAATTGTTGATTAATTTCTTCCTTTCTATTTAATTTTTCAAGAATTTCTTCACCACTGTTATTATTTATATCATTACTACCATAATTAGAATTAATAATAAATTGATTTCTATAAAAAGCATTTTCACTATCAATAAATACATTATTATCTAATCTAAAATAATTTCCAATTTTATCACTTAAACTACCAATTAAACTTGTACTTTCCTTATTTGTATCTTCTTTATTTTCTTCTTCTTCTTTATTCTTTCCATTTATAGTAATTATATCACTCCCCACCAATCCATCCTTCTTTCCAAATTTATCATTATTATTTAAATTATTATTGTAATCTATATTATCATTTCTATAAATAACTTTTTTTGAATTATTAAATAAATAATTAAAAATAAAAATAAAAGGATTACAACAACACATTCCAATTAAATAAAATAATAATTTCCATGTTTGTTTTAACATTTTAGTAGATGGATATAAAACATAAATTAAAGAAAAACCTAAAAAACTTATAAAAAATGTTGCAAAATGTCCAGAAAATAACATATAAAATCTAGTTTGTGGATATCTTTCAATTTGACTTTGAATAATATCTGAAATTGGTGAAAATACTAAATAGAATGCTGGAAAGATACCAAATATAGTTGATATAATTAAAAATCTTGTAAACTATATTTTTATATTGTAATGTGTATTTATTGTAAAGTAGTTAAAATGTTGTAAAAATGTTGTAAAAATGTTGTTAAAAATAAAAACTTACTCTAAATTGAAAGAATGAAATATTTGTTGATTTTTTTAAAGTAAAATAAATTTTTAAAGCATATAAAAATAAAAAGAAATAAATAAAAAAGGAAACAATTACTAAACATAACATATAAATAGCAGTTGTATAAAATTCAATAAAAAAATCACATATTGCATATATTAATATAGAAATTAATCCAAAAAATAAAAATGCAACTAATGGAATACTATTTTAAGTAATTCATTTAAAATAAAAAAAAATAAATTTTAAAAATTTAAAAAAAAATTTTAAAAAAAATAAATTTAAAAAAAACTTACACTACTTTTAAGGAAATTCTTTCCGTATTTTTTTTAGTTCTTTCCATAACGTCAACCCATAAAGCTAAAATAGGTAACATTCCTAATAAAGAACAACCACATCCACTTAAATAAAAAACACTTTCTAAATGTGATAAAATTTTAAATAAATTATTGTAAACTCTTAATAAATTACATAAATCTGAACAAAAATAGAAAGTAAATGATAAAAATAGAAATATACATGAAATTAAACGTAAATCAATTAAAATTCTTTTCCATGATTTATTTTGTAAATTATTTTTAAAATATTTTAAAATAATAGTTGGTAATTTTATTTTTTTAATTTTTTTTGTATTTTTTGTTGATAATTCTGATTTTTGTAAAATATCTTGTGTATTTTTTTGTAAAGTATTGTCATCTTTTTGTAAAGTATTTTGTAAAGTATTATTTTGTAAATTATTTTGTAAACTATTTTGTGTATTGTCAACAACCATGTGATCCGTTAAATTTGTTGACAAGTGATTTCTAAAATTAGAATTACTGTCGGAACTATTTCCATAATAACTATTACTACTATAATTAGAATTCCCATAATTAGATATATTTCCATAATAATAATTATTATCCAAATCTTCTTCTTCTTTTCTAAAAATAGATTGATATTTCATTGACAATTTAAATTTCAAATAAATCTCAAAAAAATAATTAACTAAATATGGAATTAAATTTATAAAAATAATTAAAATTAATAAAATAATTTCAATAATTAAAAAAATTATATTAAAAATTTTTGATTCAACTAAAGAATACCAAAAAAGTATTGTACTGTCACACGTACTTGATAAGGTAATTTCATTTTTGTAATCTATTGTGTAAATTTCATTGGTTGTTGAGTTTACAAAAATTGAGTTTGGACAATAACAAAAAGGAACGGAACGGAAGTAAGTTTCGTCATTAATTAAATTTCCTTTTTGAACAATTGACATTAATGGAATGCTTGATTTTATGGGAATTGTACTTGTCACTGATTTTTTTTGTGACAATTTTTGTGACAATTTTTGTGACATCAATGATTTTGTAAAGTGTGAAAAAATAGTATCAGTGACAATAGTTGTCACATCACTAGTGACAACCTTGTCATCACCATTGTCACATTTAAAAGGTAAATCAAAATTCATACACATTTCATATTTTCCTAAAATAGGATAAATATTGTAATCTCTACAATAATTACACAAATTAAATATTTTTGGTAAATAACTTGCCACAACATCAATTAAATTATTTTGTTTAATTTTTACAATATAATCTTCATTTAAATAAATTGTAAAAGTTTTATTAAAATTATAAAAATTAAAATCTAAATTATTTACAATAGATTTTTTATAAAAATTAAAAAATAAATTTAAAAAATGAAAATTATTAAAATTTAATAAAGTTTCATTTATATTTTTAGAATTAAAATTTAACATTTTAAAAATAGAATTTTGTAAACAAAAAAGTGGATCACATAATAATGTTAAATCCATTTTTTGTAAATTAATTTCACCATTTTCATTTTGTCCAATAAAATAGTTGGAATAATTACAATAATTGTAATAATTTCCCATAAAATAATAAATATCTTCTTTTTTATCTAACATTGGTAAATATTTATAATGTGACATATATGGTAAGTCACAAAAATTTAAATTATTTTTTTGTAAAGTGTTAAAATGTTGATAATTTTGTGATTGATTGTAAAAATAGATATTTTCAGTTAAATTATAAAATTTATTTATTGTAAAGTTTTGTAAACGTTGACATTTACGAAAATATTTATTTTTAAATTGAATAATTGGAATATCATCAAATGGATTCTTTTCTAAAATGGAAGTTGACGTTTTTTGTAAAGTTTTTTGTAAAAGTAATTTATTTATATTTTCTTCAGTTTGTAATTTTAAATTAATTTCTTTTTTTGGTAAATCATTTTCTTTAAAATTTTTATTTAAATAATTTTGTAAATTATTTTGTAAATTTGTATTAACTGTTGTTGTTATATTAAAAATAATTATTGTAAAGAATAAAATATAAATTATAAATTTCATTTTCTTATAAAATAATAAACTTTTTATAAAAAAAAATATATTAAAAATTATTATTGAACTTTATTGAGCTTTTATCCTTAAAAAATCCTAAGAAAAAATATAAAAATAAATACCACCCGAAAGTTTAATGATTATACTTTTTTTTTAAAAAGGAAAATAAAGAGGATGATGAGTTATTGGAATTTAAAAAATTAATGTTGTTGATTCTCACAACAGCAAATATTTTTTTTTTTAATGATTTTTTTTTTTTTAAAAACAGTGAAAGATCACACGCCTTTAACGAAAGGACTGGACAGCTTGTTTAAGGTGAAATTCTAATGAGATTT
>CADWAF010004853.1:0-14425 GCA_902984215.1 Willaertia magna | reverse complement strand
CCTAAACTAGCACTATCTTTTTGGAAATGTTCATTAAAACATTCATGTTCAACACTTAAATTTTGAATATCTTTTTGATTTACAATTCTTAAAGTAAAATCACAATAACAAGATGATTGTTGAACATTTTCAATAACTAAACTTAAAAATACAGAAATATGAGTTGCATATGAATCACCTTTTGGATATAATAAAACTTTCCATGATTGACCAGCTAATTGAAAAGCAGGACTTGAAATATGTTTCTTTGTAATTTTTGAAAAGTTTTTAACTTGCCACCTGTAATGAACATGTTTATCTTGTTTAAATACTTGAACAACATAAATACCTTTTCTATTTGGATTAATTCTACCTTCATCTCCTCTTAACACTGCTCTACGATTCTTAACAACACTTGTCTCATTAGTTGCATAATATTTATATGCCTCAAATATTAATTCATGTGGAACAACATCTAATGGTTCAACATTATTTAATAAATATTCTGGTTTAATTAATGGGAATCTAACATATTCAATTACATTATTTAATACATCTCTTAAACTACTATTTTCATCTTCTTTATCTAATTGTAATTTACCCCATTTCACTACTTTTTCAAATAAATATTCTTCTCTTAAATTTAAATAATCTGATTGTAATATTTCAATTAATGATACTTCAGAAAGTGAAGTTAAAAAGAGTTCACTTTCAAAACATTCTTCAATATGATTTTCAATAAATCTTAAACATAATTTTTTCTATTTTTTTAAATCATTATTATGGGTCAAATAAATACAAATTTACTTACCAATGAAGGCAATTCCATTTCACCAGCAGCTTCAATTAATGGAACTACATTAGATGAAGAGATTGTTACTTTTCCACAATAAAGAAAACGAAGTACTTCTCTAAAAACTATTTCATTAAATAATTTCTATAATTACTATAATAAACTTACCATTTGATGAAATATTTGGTTTTTTAATTGGATCATTAGATGAACTATTTGTTTCTTTAAATCCCAATGTAAACATATTATAAAAATATGGACATCTAGCAGCTAAAATACATTTATGTGCAGAAATAATTTCTTTTTCAATACCAACTTGAAAGAAAACATCATGGAAATGTTCCATACTAAATAATTGTTCCATGTCAGTACTTAATGAAGAATTGTCTTGCATTTCGTATCCAATAGAATTATTATTTAATGAATTTTCAAAAGATGAATTTAAAGGATCAAAATCATCTCCTTCAACAGGTTCTTGTCCACTCATTTTTTTTTGATTATTTTTTTAAAATTATTTGACAGAAATTGTAGGTTCAGTTCCAGTCAATCAGGTTTAGATTCCTTTATTTTGATAAGTATTTTTTAATTAAATTCTCTAATTTGATGAGAATACCACAAAGCAGAGTTCTTAAAATATCTTGGTAAACCATTAGATTTATAATCAACATAAACAATTCCAAATCTTTTACTATAACCATCTGCCCATTCAAAATTATCCATTAAACTCCAACAGAAATAAGCTTGAACATTACAATTATCAATAAGAATAGCTTTAGATACTTCATTAATATAAGATCTTAAATAATCTACTCTAAATGTATCATTTAAAGCAGTTTGTACTGGTAAACTACTTTCTTTTGGAGCATCTACACCATTCTCTGTAATATAGATTGGAATACCATTATATCTATGATCAATCCAATTTAATATCTTTCTAATTCCCCAAGGAACAACATATAACCAATCACTGTCAGCTGTTGTAAAGAATTGTAACAAAATTATTACAATGAAATAACATACCTAATATACCAATTACTTTACCATCCTTTTCTGTTAATTTTATTGCTCTTGAATCAGTCTCCCATGTTCTCTTTTCAGGTGCAGGTTGAGGTCCATCATTATGTTTAACATAATTACTAGTATAATGATTTAATCCAAAGAAATCTAAAGATCCTTTCAATAAATTCTTTTCTTCAGGAGTGAATTTAGGTAATCTATCACCAACTAAATCTTTCATTACTTGTGGATAATCACCAAATACAACTGGATCTGCAAACCAACCAAGATCAAATTGTTGTTGACGTTCAGCAGCTTCAATATCTTTTTGATCATTTGAAATTGGTTCATTAAAATTTGAATTTAAAGTAATACCAATCTTTCCATTTTGTTTCTTTTGATATTTCTCTCTAAATAATTTAACTGTTTGTGCATGAGCTAATAATTGATTGTGAGCTACAATGTATGGTTCAGTTGAAGAATTACCACCATTAATATTACAACCTGTACATCTACCAGGACTATTACCACCTGTACCATAACCTAACCATGCTATTTAAATAAATTAATAAATATAATTAAATAATAAATAAATACTAACCTGTAACCCATGGCTATAAATACAAATAAAATAAATAAATTAAAAATAAAAATACAAACCTCATTAAATGTAATCCATTCTTTAACTCTGTCACCAAATAATCCAAAACATAAATCAGCATATTCAGTAAATGCTGGAACAATAGCACTAGCATTTAACCAACCATTATATCTTTGATGAATACCTAATGGTAAATCCCAATGGTATAAAGTAATATAAACATTAATTCCATTATCAACTAATTGATTAATTTCATTATTGTAATGGTCAATTCCTTTTTGATTAATTCCATCTTTAATTAAACCAGTTGGAATAATACGTGACCAACTAATAGACATTCTATAATTCTTTAATCCTAACTTTTTCATAATCTCAATATCTGATTTAACTTGATGATAATGATCATCAGCAACATCTCCATTATCATTATTAGCTATTTTACCTGGAATGTGACTAAACCAATCCCAAATATTAGGTCCTTTACCATCTTCATTCCAAGCTCCTTCAATTTGATATGCAGCTGTAGCAGTTCCGAATTTAAAGTTTTTAGGAAATGGAATGATTGGTTCATTATTAAACATGTCATTCTTTGTATCTATTTTTAATACGATTAGAGAAGGAGAAAGAAGTAAAATCAATAAAATAATCAGCTTACTGATGAAGGGAGTAGCTGAAGAAATCATTTTTTTTTGTTTCATTAAATCCCTAATGATTCGCCCAGATCTAAATCACACTACTAACTTCACAAAAAATGAGGAGCTGGGCTTGCTAACTTTTTTAAAGTTGCTACTAACTTTCTGAAACACAGATCAGAAGGTAGGTAGCTGGGAAACTTTGCTCGTGCACACTTAGTAATGGGGTTTTTGCTGCAAACTTTAAAAAAACTTGGATCAAAAGTTTGGAGCTGAAATTTTTGTAAATACAAACCTCAACTTTGTATTAAACTTTAAATAAAATAAACGCCAAACTTTAAATTTATCATTAAATAAACATAAATATAAAAAACACAAATATAAAGAAAACAATAAATTTATTAAAATTACAATACAAATTTACAAAATATTATATTTAAATACAAAAAGTTCTTTTACTCACCCTTTTCTTCCCACCCTTAAACTATTTACGGTAAATTGAAGCACAAGCAATTTCATCAACTAATTATAATAAATAACAAAAATATTTACTTTAATGAACAAATTTCTACGAATAAAGCAATATTATCATCAACAAATAATCCAAATATAACACAAACTAGCAATAATCTAAATAATAAAACTCTAGTATCACCAGTTTTAAAACTAAATTGTTGAAGATAATACAAAATCACTTAATCCAAAATCTTTAACTATTTTAACACAAAACTAAATCAAAGAAACTTACTACTAATATAAAGTCATCTAAAGAATCAAGAAAATCAGCTAATTCTTGTTATTACTTACTATATTGTATGCTAGTAATATTATTATTATTAACTTTTTGAAACTTTCTTCTTCTTTTTGTCCTTTAAATTTAATAAAAGCTTTGATTATTTTTTTTCTATTGCTATTTATCACTATGTATCATAGTGATGTTTGCAATATAAATAATATTGATACTACTTGTTACTATATGTAATATAGTAAGGTTTGTATCAATTTAAAGTATTTGAAATGGTACTAATGCTACTTATCACTATGTATCATAGTGAAGTTTGCAAGTTTCCTCATTTCAAAATACTCAAGTTAATTCTACTTGTTGCTGGTATATTTTTTTGAAAAAATTCGGTTATGATTTGGCACAATTCATGATCAAAGAACATTTTGAAGATAAGTAATGTGCTTGTACAGAGGAAGCTGCTTTTTTCTTGCAATAATATCCAAGAATTCCTTACCTAGACAACAGTGGGATGAACTTGTAATTGTTCAAATTCTTCATTAGAAATTGAAATCTTTTGTTTTAATTCATTAACTCTGTAATTCATTAAATCAATTAATTTTTCAATTATATTAACAACAACTAAATTATCAAAATTAAGAATAAAAATAGAATCTTTCTTTTTCTTTAACAAATATAATTGTTTTAAAGATTTTCTAATTACTTGTTTAGCTTCAAATTTATCAAATATTTCTAATTCTTCTTGTAATTTAATTAACCGTTCATCTAAATTATTACGTTCATTATTATTCTTTAAATGATCTTGTTTTGATTTAGATTTTGGAATACTTAATTCTAATTCTTGAATAGATTTTGTTAATTTTTCAATTTCTTCTTTGTAATGATTTGCAACTCTAAACTTCTTTTGTATGGCTTGTCGAAACCAATAAAGAACGATCATCCCCTCGCTCCTCAAAGCTGAACTGTCAAGAAAAAGTCCATTATTACATCAAACAGATATTGCAGTAACTGATTTTATTAGAAAAGCAATGACATTATTAGCTGTAATGTCACCTGATGGTAAAATACAACTAAATAATGATAATGATATTATTAATATGTGCTTAAGATATAGTGAAGTAAATATTAGAACAATGCAATTATTAGATAAAGGAAGCAATGATAGGTAATTATTGTACTAATAAAAAACTTTCTGTAATTGATTGGATTGCAATGTTGTTGTAGCATTGTTGTTGTTACATAAATTGGAGGATAAGTGCTAAATTTTCACTACTTGTATTTTAGGTGTTGTTTGGAATGTTGTTGGTTGATGATAAGATGGATTGAAAGCAACTTTTTATTGTTGGATTAGAGAGGAGAACTGACCAGTTCTTGGTTTTTGTAAAATAAACACCTAAGTTTCAATAAAAAGCAGGTCCTTGTTTTTACTTATGGAAGGTGATGTTTATTTTCGAAAATTAGCCACCAACTTTTCGATAGTTGCCAGCTAAAAAAGTAACAATCCGAAAGAGCTAGTTACTTTTCTAAAACAACGAGCCAAAAAAGTTTGAAGCCGAAATTGCTGGCTGTTTGTAAAATTTAGGGAGCTGGCCGTTCATTAGGGATTATTTTGCCTTCAAGTTAATTTAGGCTTTTGTTGTCGTTTGGGTAATTTTCAAGTTAATATTGTTAATATATTTACTTTGAAGGTTGATAGTATTAATTAATCTTTGATGTTTTGAGTTCACAAGTTTTGTTGTTATTTGAGTCCTGACATAATGATGTTGATGGTGTTATTAAAAAAAAATATAACTAATGATGGGACAATCATCCGGTAAAGACAAACAACAATTAAAAGGTATTAAAAGTATTTCCCACAGTAATTACCACTCAATACTAAACAATTCAAATGCACAAACCTTACTATTTGTGACAGGATCAAACACAAGTGGACAATTAGGATTACCTTCTTCTGTACAATCTGTAGATGGTTGGGAAAGAGTTAAAACTAAATTAGAAGGATGTAATGAACAGGAAAGTGATTATCTTTTATCTAATATTACTGAACTGGCTGTCGGTAGATCTCATTTAATTATTTCAAGTATGTTATTTACAAAATTTTATTTATTTTATTGTAAACTATAGCAAAAACAAACCAATTATTTGCTTGTGGTAAAAATAATTATAATCAAATTGGACTTAACATTCCAAAATCTGAATCAAGTTATTTATTTCGATCATTAAATGAAGAAATTTTAGAAGCAATGAAAGAAGCAAAAATAATTGAAAGAAATTATTTATTAAAATATTTAAATAATGAAGAATTAATTGATAGATTTTTAAATTATTTATTTGATAGAATTCATAATATTTCTTTAATTGCATGTGGTTGGTTTCATTCTTTAATTATTGTAAATGATATTTTAGTTTTTGGAGCAGGACATTCTTATTTTTCACAATTATTTAATGCTGAATTTAAACCTAATTTTAGTTATTTAGGTTCAAGATTAAGATTAATTGATGAAAATTATTTAATTGAATATAGTAATGGTTTACAATGTTTACAAAAGGTTACTCATTTAAGTTGTGGAACTTTTTCTTCTAGTTTAGTTGTAAATAATTGTAAAGTTTATAGTTGTGGTGAAATTATTGGAATGACAGATGAAACCTGTTATTTAAAAGCATCAAAAATATTTGATGGTAAAAAAGTATTTATATTACAAATGTCACACACAGATGGAGGAATAATGGTATTAACAAGTATGTAGTTAAATTTTTATTTTGCTAATATTTTTAAGATGAAAGTAAATTAATGATATGTGAACAACATAGGGATGTTTTTACTTGCGTTAAAGATAATGTTGTCACTTTTTGTGGCGGTCACATGTGTAAAGAATATACCTATCTTCAAAGTAAGTTGTTATTATAAATTTAAATTTATTAAAATTATTATAAAAGGAGAGAAGAATAGTTATTCCATTCATTTTGACGAATCTACAATTTCTACAAATCATAGTGAAGTCACATTTCCAGAAACTGTTAATTTTAGTGAAGGTTGTAATTTCACAATATTTGGTGGATATTATTCATTCTATTTTTCATTTGATAGAAAATCATTGTATAAAAACACAAACGGTAATAATCCAGAACAAATTATAGGACCAGCTGGAATTACAAAAGAAGGAAAATCAAAAGAATTATCAGATTGTTTAGCAGGTGAATATTTTATTAAGAAAGTTGAAATTGGATGTGATTTGTCAGTGATGTTATTAACTAAGGCTGGTATTTCAAAACATGAAATTGAAATGAAGATGAAATTAAAGAAACAATTAGAGGAATTAACAAATTTATCTGATTTGGAAATAATTTGTTTACAATAATTATTTTTCTTCTTTATCTACTGTATCATTATTTTTTAATAATTGATCAAATAAATAATCATGTGACATTCTTTTACTTTTTGTATATAATTCTTGTAATTCATGTAAACTCTTAACTTGTTCATCAATAAAATGTTGTAAAAATCCTGTCAATGAAAAATCCTTTTGAGTTTCAGCCAATTGATAAAGATGTTGAATCTTTTCATAAACACTTCTTTCCATTTCAATTGCTAGTTCAAATCCAAGTGTTGCTGCAGTTTTACCATCTTGTACATTATTAAACATTGTTGCTGGAGCATTAGATAATTTTGAATAATAATCAGGTGGAGCATTTAAAGAAGAGAATTGTGCAGATCCTCCTCTTGAGTTTTGATATTTAATTAGTTCATAAGCATGAGAACGTTCTTCATTAGATTGTTTTTCAAAATAATTACCAACACCATGTAATGCAACAGTTGGTTGATGGTAATAAGCAGCTAATGCAGTATAATTATAACTTGCAGATAATTCAGCAGTGATTTGTTCATTCACTAATTGCTCACATTCTTTAGAATACATAAATCTAATCTTATTACTAGATAAATTAGTATCTAATAATTTATTTAATTGTTTAGAGAAATGTGAAACCTTATTGTTATTGACAAGTATTGATTTATAACAATTGTTATTTTTACACTGTACAATAATACACTTCTTAATTACTTGATTGACTAGTGGATTCACTCTCTTAAACATTTTTTTTTGATCTTTTTAAAGAAGAATCCCTTCTAATTAATTATTAAGAATTGTTAATAATTTCGTTATCCATAATATTACTCAACTTCCTCTTCATCGTCATCATCAATGAATATTTGAAGAGGTACTTCTTTACTTCTTTCTCCTCTAAATACTCTGTCATATAGATCGTCATCATCTCTTTTTAATTCTCCCTTTTCAATTTCATATTGTTCTAAAGATAATGAATAATTTTTCATTATTGGATCTATTTCTAGATTACTCTTTAAACTGACAATTAAAACATCACCATCTGTTAAGCTAATTCTTCTAATTGGAGGGTTTTTCTTTTTCTGTTCTTTTTCTTTCTCTTCTTTTGAATTATCATCTTTATCAGCTTCTATTCTAATAATTCTTTGATCTGAGAAACTATATTTTGAAACAACAATATCTTCTGAGTTGTAATCTAATTTCAAAGAATGTAACATGTATTTAAATAGATTAGGTAAATCTATCCATTGTTTTAAAATATCTGGTGTCACAAGTATTTCAATTGCTTTGGAATAAATAAATTCTGATTTTTCATTTTGTTCTCTTAATCTTACTATTATATATAAAGGAGGTGGTTGAACTTGAGAATTATTCTTCTTATTACGTTTTCCTTTAGACTCTCCATTTTCTTGTTTGTTGTTATTATCTATTGATGCATACTTTAATGGTTCTACTTCTTTTACAACAATCACTTTACTATCTTTCCATTTTAATTTGCCTAATGTTTTATTAAGGTGGAAAGTGTCAGAGTAAACTTTCTTTGGTCTTTTAAAACCACCATCAAAAGTAACATCTCTAACTTGTAAATGTAAAATACTTTCCTATAATTATTTGTTGTTTAAAATAATCTTATAAAATAATAATACTTACAATGTGAGATAATGCTTCAATTTCTAATAATTTTTCTTTTAAAAATTGTAAAGTCCATTGTTCATTAGCTAATATATCTCTTAAGAATGGAATATGTTCTTCATCTTCATTTAAAATTATAGATGAAGTAGTTTTTGGTGGAAAATCTACAAATGTATTTACTTTAACTTTAATTAAACCTTCAAATGGAGGTCTTTCAAGTTCAACAAATAATACTCTATTATCTTGTTGAGATAACAATGCAGTTGTCAATGCCATTTCTTCATTCTTTATAACTGCACCTGGAACATTATTTAATAAACTAGTTCTTAATCTAAAATTATAAATATTAGAATATAATTGATTTACTTTTTTGAATTTTTGAGATAATTTAGTTTTACATTGTTTTAAAGTAATATCTTGATTGACAGTTAAAGTAAATCTATTTGTAATTGAATGTTTAGGTGGTGTTAATTGATAATCTTTTTCTTCATAAAGTGTATCATTAGCAAGTATTTCAATAAATTGTATTTCAATCTCTTTTGTTGAATCTATTAATATAAATAATTCTAAACGATCACCATCAGTTAAATCTAATTGAACTAATGGTAAATCATTTTGATTAGATTTAAAATATTCTTTCTTTGGTTTCTTTAATAATATATTTTCTCTAACCCAAACATCACCAAGAGTTTTTAACTTTTCTTTAATGACATTGTTATATTCAAACATTTCAGTTAATAATTTCTTTTTAAAATCTAATAATGTGTGATTAGAAGTAGTTGTTTTAATAATTTTGTCATTATCTCCAAATTTTACAATAATTGAATCTTCTAATTCTTCTTCTTTTTTACTTGTGTTTTTCTTTTGTTCAAATGCTAATTTACAATATGATACTTGATTTTCTTTTAGTTCAATTGACAATTGATAACAACCTTTATATGAAATTAATATTGGATTAGATAAATCTTCTATTGTACATTTCACAGGTTCTTTATCAAAATAATTTAAATATATATCAACATCTACATCAATATTAAAATCAAATTTAGCTGTTTGTATTACATTTTCAAGTGAAATGGAAGGATCACAATTAGATATACATGTTGTTCTAGTATCAGTTGGAGTTTCATAAAACAAAACATCAAAACTCATCATTGGATTTTCATTATTAAAAGTATTCTTTAAATACTCTTGAGAATTATTAAAGAAATCATTTGGTAAAATAATTACATAAACTACTTTAGAATTATTATTGTCACAATATTCTTGTAATAATCTATCATCGTCATCATCATGTTTTGGTAAAAGTTTATCAATAACATAAATTTCATGTTCTGATACTTTCTTTAATAAATATAAATTAAAATTATCAATCTTTTGTCCAAATCTTTCTCTCACTTCTTCATGTAAATAATTAATTGTTAAATCTTTTAAAAAAGAAAAACTTCTATAATATTTTGTAATTTCTTGTAAATTTGATGGAATTAAAATACCATTCCTTTCTAAATTAAAGAATTGAGGTAAATAAGCAGCAATGGTTAGTGAATTCTGTTCATGAATCTCTTTATGTCTTGAAATATCATATTGTTGTATTTGATATTCTCTTAATGTTTGAATCTTTTTATTTTCTTCATCAATATAATTTAATAAATATTTTGGAATAATAAATTCTTTTGTATCAAAATCTAAACTTTTCTTCTTATAAACTAACATGTAAGCTGTTGCCCCTTTTCCACCAAAATATTTTGGAATTTCTTCTTTATGATTAATTGGAAAAACTCTTTCATCATTACATTCAAACCAATGTTGTCCATCTTCTGTTTCAAATACCTTTTTATTCTTCTTCTTTTTGTTATTCTCTGTTGTTGTTATTTCATCATCTAGTTCAAAATTACCTTCATTTAAAAAGTCATGAACAAAACAATAGTAATGTCCTGCATAGGCTGAACCAGAATGTATAATTACAGAGATTAATTCATAAGTTGTAGCATCATCTGTTTCTTGATTTTCAAGATAAGGTTTCATATCAATTAAAGAGTCAAATGTCATTTCCTTTTTAATTTTAATTCTAGATTCAGTCTTCCAATCAAATTCAAATCTACTTAAACTAAATATTAAAATTGGTGGTAATTCTTTAATAGTTGTATTACGTAATGCTAATTCAACTTTTCTATTACATCTACTACATTCATATTTATTATTTCCTTCAAATCTTTCATAAGAAATATATTTATCTAAACTTTCTTTTAATGAATTCTCTACAGTTATTGTTAAATCATAAAATTCTTCTTCTCTTGAACTTGTATACCCACATTCTTGACAAACAATTTTATTAATAAATTTACCACAATAATTATTTTTAATAAAATTGTCACATTTCATTTTACTTAATTTAGTCTCTAATGCTTGAAAGAATACTCTACTTAATTCTTGAATATCATGTTGAATATGTACATGTTTAGAACTCCATCCAAATGCATCTGTTAATTCTAATGTTTCAATTGATGGTTTTTCTATTTTCATCATTGTTGAAAATAATTTTTGAAGAACAAAAAGTAAATTTGGTTTTCTCTTTTTTTCCTTTTTAATTATTGCAAAATCTATAATTTTTTTTTTATCAACTACATTATTTACATTACATTCAAGAATAGATGTAATTTCATTATCACTGTTACCACTATTATTGATAACAATTTCTTCTTCTTCTATTCCATTATTTCTTCTTTCTTGTTCTTCAAATAACCACATTAACATATTTTCTTGTGTTCTAGTTGAAATTTCAGTATTATTTACATCTGTTATTTGAACAAATTTATGAAAACTTTTATTAATAATTTCAGATTCAAATCCCATATCTAATAATTGATTATAATATGGAAATGATTTAAAGTCAACTTTAATTTCTTCAAAATCATCTTCTTGTAATTCATTTGGTTTCATCATTCTATTAAATTCTTTTTCCAAATTTAATTTTAAAAAACTTGATCTAATTGGTGGTGTCATAAAAAGAGTTTGAATTAAAGAATTTAAATAACATGTTGCTCCTCTAAATAAATATTTCGGAATATTAAATTATTAAATTGTAAAATAAATACTTACTGATTTTTAAGACCAACAAAATTAGATTTTTGACGTTGTAGAGAATCAAGAGTTGGCATTTTAGCACCTTTGCTGCTGCTTGTAGTGGTACTATTTGAAGAAGAATTATTGCCATTTGTAATGGATGCACGATCATCAATTCCTTCCTCCAATGCGAATAACTCTCCAAACATTTTTTTTGATCTAATTTTTTTAAGCTTTTATTCTTCAATTTGGAATTAAAGTTCACTCCCCTGTTATTGTAAAGTTAGAATTAAAATGATTTTAAAGCAATAATAATTATTATTATTATTATTATTTTAAACAGTCATTAAGCAATAATTACCTTCATTAAAGTCTATGACAAAGTCTTTGTTACAATAAATACGCTTAACAACTTCAATTTAATTTTTAAAAAAAAATGACAACTGCAACTAAAAACATTGGCAAACTTTTAGATGAATTAATGGGAGTGAATCGGAATGGTGATAGACAAGAATATATTATTGAACATTTTACCGATGATAGAGTTTGTAAATATGATCTATTAGGATTATGTCCATATAAATTATTTCCAAATACAAAATATGATTTAGGTCCTTGTCCATTCCCTTGTTGTCCAGTTCCACCTAAATTTAAAAAACAATATGAAGAAGAAAGGAAATTTAAAGATTTTGGATATGAAAGAGATTTAGAGATAGAATTAGCACGTATACAAGATACTTGTGATGAAAAGATAGCTAAAGCACAAACTAGATTAGATGTTGTACAAAAGAAAGAAATAACAAATAATGAATCAATTGAAGTTTTAAATATTAAAAAAGAAATTGAAAAAGTAACAAAACAAATTGAAGAATTAACAACTGAAGGAGAATATGAAGAAGCTCAGAAATTAATGGAAAGATTAGATTCTTTAAAGAAAGAAAAGGAAATTGCTGAATCTAAAGCTCCAACCACTAAATTAGGAAATACTCAAGAATTAATCATTTGTGAAGTATGTGGTGCTTTATTAAGTGTAAATGAAAGTGATCAACGTTTAGCTGATCACTTTGCAGGTAAAGCTCATTTAGGTTTCCAAAAAGTTAGAGAAAAACTTAAAGAATTAAGAGATTTAAGAGTATTTCATGATAAAAGACAACAAACAACTGATAGAGAAAGATATAAACAAATGAAAGAAGTTACAAATTATGATTTTTATGATACAAAGAGGAAGAGATTACAACAAGAGAATGAAAATGATAATAATCAACAATTAATAGATAGTAATGTACCATCATTACCTATAGCCAGTAGCAATTCTAATATAAATAGTAGTAGAGATTCAAGGCATTATCATGAAAGTAGTGGAAGAGGTTCTAGTAGTAATGATTATCGTTCAAGAAGTTCTTCTTCCGATCATCATTATCATAGCAGAAGTAGCGGTGGAGGGAGAGATAATGACCACTATCATCATGATTACAGACATTCTTCTAGTGGCAATAGAAGAAGATATTAATTCACTAACTAGTAGCCCTCACAATTAAAAAAATATTTTTTGTAAATTTTAAAAAAAATGAAACGTACTTTACTTTCTAATTTATTTGTTGTTAATAAGAGTGTTCTCACCACAAAGAAATTTGTCTTTCCTTCAATAATAGAAAGTTCTTCTTCTTATATTCGTAATTTTTCTAGTTCTTTATGTAATTTTGAAAGTACCAATACAACAACAACAAGTACTGAAACTACAACAACATTAGAACAACCTAGAGGAAGACTCTTCTTTATTACATTAGTAAAAAGTCCACATCACCAAACTACAGATGTTCAACAATCAATAAATGCATTAAAATTAAAGAAAATTCATCAGTTACAAGTTCATAAAGATACACCACAAATTAGAGGTTTAATTTATAAATGTAGATTTTTACTTTCCGTTAAAAGTGTTTCGACCGCTGATATTTTCCCAGAAGGAACCCAACACTTACCACAACACACTCGTTTAACAATGAAAGAAATTCATCAATTAAAACTCAAGGCAATGAGAGAAAAGAAGAGTTTACACAAATTAATAGAAGATTATACAGCAACAAAGAAACAACAACAACAATAAATTGTTAATATTCAATAATGGATGATTTTTACAATAATAAATTGATTTTTTTAAATACGAAAATCATGTACATAAACTTTTCCATTAGAAGTACCAATAATTAGAAATTCATCCTTTAAAAGCACGGTTTTAATTTCACTTCCAAAACTCTTTCTGTCTTCACACAACAATGTCCAAGGTTTCTTTTCTTTGACAGTTGAATAGTGAAAAATGTGCAAGGTACCAGTGGATGTGCCTACAACCATCTTATTAAGGTCAGCCTGTAAAGCAGTGATGTCATCTTTAGTTTGAATGATCTGCTTCCTGTTTGCCTTAATTTTGTATTCTTCCAAATCTACTTCTAAATTCCATACTTTTATATTTTTGTTGTCAAAAGCGGTCACCAATGTTCCATCTGAAAGATAAACAATATGAGTGGCATAGGAAGAAACATGTTCTGTGCCTTTACAAATGTCTTTAACCGTTTCACCATTATCCTCCCAAAACCCTTTTAATTCTTTTGTGAATGGTTGCAGGTCAAAATCAGCCTTACTGACCAT
>CADWAF010004838.1:0-12680 GCA_902984215.1 Willaertia magna | reverse complement strand
TAAATATTGTTCTTGGAGAGAAGAATATGTAAAACAACCAAAAGATTTTATTCCAGAAAGACATGAAAAGGGAAGTCCATTGGGTGTTAAAAATAATTTCGTTACTTTACCGTTTGGTATTGGTCATAGAAAATGTCCTGGTTCCAGGTTGGCCGTTACAGAAATTTATTTATTAATTATTAATACTATTCGTCACTTTAATATTTCACTCAAAAATCCAGAAAAATTCCCAGAAGTGAGAGACGATCAGTCCATGCTGTATATTAATGTAGATGATTATCCACTTTATTTAAAACCAAGACCACACGCTTCCAATTTTCAAAAATAAATTGTAAACTATTATTGTACAAACTTTCACGCCTTTTCGTTACAACAAAAAAACATTTTTATAGATGTTTACATTTAAAATATTAGTTTTAATATTAGTATATAAAAAAAATATTTTATTTTATTGTAAATCTTTGATTTTTTATAACAAAACTCTCTGGGACGGTTTTCTTCCCGCCAACCATTGATGTATGACCGTTAATTCCATTTCTCAAAGGAATAAAAAAATAGGGGGTTGGTTTTTATTTATTCCAAAAACACGAAGTGTTTTTGGATTTGATGTAGTTATTGAGTTATAAATACACTGTTTTGTGATGTAATGGTGTTAAATGATCTAGAACTACTGTTTTGGATGCTCCATTCTGTGTTGTAGTTGGATGGTTTGGGTTTGTAATTGTTGCTTTTCCTACATTTTCTTTGTAAAGCTTTGTTGTTCCAATCTGCATTTTTGTAACAATTCTCTACATATTTGAATAAACTATTGTATATTGCTTCTGTGAAATGATCAAGTTCAATGCCTTGTGGAATATCGTACTTAAATATGATTCCATTTAAATTCATAATATATAATTTGTTTGAAACTACAGGTGCGAGGTTTTGTTGATGCTCCGTAGGAGCATTTACAAAACCAAGCCTTGATTCGTTATTAATTGCGATATCTAGTTGAGGCGACGAAGTTGCCACAACTGGATGGAGCCTTGAATCCTCATTAACGTCTTCTTTGAATCTTAATTGAAAAGGAAGATTGTTATCCCATTCTTTATACAGTGAGGTTTTTTCTACTTTGGCTCTATAGCATTCGTAAAAAACATGTGTCCAATTAGCTTCCTTATTACATGTACTACATGTCCAATAATCTTTGCCAAAGTCCCTTAATATTTGGGCTTTATGAATATGTGCAAAGGCCAATCTCTGTTTGAAATAAGAATATTTATAGTTATTCCATAAAATAAGATAACCTTTCCACCATTCATTGTTAAAGTCTAGTTGTCCCAAATGACTAATTGTTTTGACTTTTCTTAATTTTTTAAGTAGGAAGGTTCTAATGTTCTCCACAGGTTTGTTTCTTTTAAACCATGAGATCTCTTCATTTACATCCGTATTGTAATGCAGTTCTATACCTGATTTATCTTTAGGATGTAAATTGTAAATTCTGGCTGTTGTTTTTATAAGATTCCAATATGAATCTTTGGTGGATTTACTACACCATGCTGTTCTTGCTATATTCTTAGTAATTAAAGAAGTGTTGTTAAAGAATCGTATTGCTGCTGCCATGGATTCTATTTCCCTTAAATCTGATGGAGCTGTAATACCTAATCCACCCTTTTCCCAATCGTTAAAAATAACAGCCTTAGATAATTTGTAATCTAGTCCAATTCTCATTCTTATCCAAGAAGCTACTTTTTTATCCATTTTACTTAGAGTTTTGATATCTATTCCATTAATTGCACATAAGTATCTAGGGAGGGATATCACTTTTGACATTGTGACCACCGTAAATTGATGTAAGTAAATGAATTTAGCATTGGTGAGGATAAGTACTTTGTTCAGTTTGTTTAATACTTTGTTTCCACCACCAAACCAACCTTTTGTGGTATTAAGCTCAGCTCCTAAGTAATTAAGGCTTTTACTGTTTTTCAATTGTTGTTGATTAATATATATTTTGGCTGTAGACTTATAGTTTGAAGCTGTTCTATTCCAAGCGACACATTTCATTGGAGCAAAATGCATTCCAACTTGTAATGCAAATGTGTACAAATGATTTAATATTTTGTTCATGTCTTGGTAAGTTTCACTAAGGACAATTATATCATCTGCATATTTTAAAAGAACAACCTTAACTCCACAAATTGTAATACCTTTAAATTTATCAATATTATTGGTGAGAATATTAAAGTAAATGTTAAACAACAATGGACTAGAAGAGTCTCCTTGAGGA
Organism: Willaertia magna; assembly: GCA_902984215.1. Classification (NCBI taxonomy): domain Eukaryota; phylum Heterolobosea; class Eutetramitea; order Acrasida; family Naegleriidae; genus Willaertia; species Willaertia magna. Next base: position 10,414 of record CADWAF010004838.1, on the reverse strand, counting down.
ACACCCAAACTAGCCTCAAAGTTGTAAGAAAGTTTACCATTGTTTAAAATCTTAATGTTTTGATTTCCCAATAAATTGATTAGTGCTTCACACGAGCTGTTTGATATATTAAGATTAACGAGAATGTCTTTAAACTTGTCATGAAGAACCGATCCATACGCGTTTTTAATATCTAGCGTAGTAACAAATACTGGTTTGTTATTGTTAAGTTGGTTCTCTATTATCGTTTTGATTACTATCAAATGGTCTAAAGTAGATGCTTTTCTACGAAAACCACGTTGACAATCATGAATTACATTAGAATTGTCAACTGCATCCATTAACTGGTTGTTAATTATAGACGAGTATAGTCTATATATTGTTGGTAACACCACAATAGGTCTAAAATCTTTTAATTCTTTTGGTGATTGAATTTTAGGAAGTGGGAGTAATATTCCTTGCTTACATTCTATAGGAATGGTATTACCCTCCATCCAATTGTTAAAGTAACCTGCTAATAAATTAAATTCATCATCATTTAATGTTTTAAGCAAAACTATTGGGACATTATCCCAACCTTGCATAGAATTTTTCATTTCTAAGGCAGCCTTTTTAACAATAGGTCCTGTTACAGTTTCTAACTTCCAACTGGGAGGAAGTTTCTTATTGATTAGAGATACATTTAAGCAAGTGTCACCTAACCTTGCATTGAACATTGACTGAAAATGTTCCACTATTGTTTTCTCTTTATCTATGTTGTTGTTGCATATATCTTCAACTGTCTGGTTAATATTTAATTTTTGGAACATAAAAGAATAGGGGGTTTTGGTTTGTAAATCATTAACTTTCTTGATAAATGCTTGTTTGCGTTCTTGTAACAGTGTTAATAATATCTTTTTAAGTTCTTGTTTACATTGTGTTATAGAATCCAAAATTGACAAAGAATTTCATTTGTCATAGCTTTTCCATTTATTTCCAAACCTATTATGTCTATATTCTTTGACAAGTAACTTATAAGTATAGAAACAAGTTCTATATCTTTTATTCTTAGTTATTGGATTATTGCCCCATTTAACAACTCTACCTATTTTAACAGCAATTTCTTGTATTTTGCTGTAAAATGATCTAAAATCATTTAGATTACTTTCAGCCAAAGTATTCCTTATATAGTTGTCGTGTTCCACAATGGATTTAATGTTTACAATTCTTTTAACAAATTTGCTGGACCACTGAGTGTTGTTTGGTATTTGTATTGGAAATTGAACACCAACTCCTTTGTGTTGATGTAAAAGAGTAAAGCCCCAGCAAAGAAAGTCATCAGACCAGTTACTAATAATATGATTTGGTGTTGAGTTTGCATATGCATAATATCCATTGTGTTGTTTGAAAGTTGGACCAGGAATAACAGGACGAAGATCATAAACATCATGATTAATTAACCATTCTTGGAGGGTTTTGTCTTGAGTATTGAGATTTGCCTTAATATTGTTAACACTAGTCATATTTAAGTCCCCCAAGATAATTACTCGTTCTTTATGCAATGATGCATGAAGTAGAATTTCTTCTATAAGCTTGAACGAATCTGTGAAATTAGTATCATTTGGACTAAGGTATCCATACCAGTTGATAATATTAATAATACCCATTATTGGGTGACTATAAATCAAGTTTGTAAGTCTTCCTTTAATTAATTCTTGATATTGAATTACTGTCCATTGTTTACTTAATTTAGAAATAGTAAGTACTCCTCCAAATGTGTCTCCTTCATTCTTAAAACTGTTAAACACGTTGCACTGTCCTATAAACTTTTGTAAGTGTTTTACTTTATAAAAATCATCAGATTCTTTCCAATGTGTTTCCTGGATATTTACAATTTTTAAATTGTATTTAGAGATATTGTCTAAAACAATACCTCTTTTGGTAAGGGATAGATCAGCTAAGTTCATGCTAGCCATCCCTATTTTAGTGCTTATTGATTATAACAGGAAGCGAAAGTTTTGAATAACTCTTCAAAAACTTTTCTTCCTGTTTCTCCCTTTAAGTATTCACTAAATTTGAAAGAAAGATAATCACTATTGATTTCAAAATTATTTAATTTAATATTAATTTGATTGATTTCTTCTTTCAGAGTTACTAATGAATTTTTCACATTATTTCAATCATTTATGTCTACATTAGTAATTTTGTCAACTTTTTGTTGGATTGTTTCCAAAGTTTTTGTAATTGTATTAACTTCATTCGTGACATATTTAACATTATTTAATATTTCTTGTTTGTTTTTCCTCTTTAAATATTTTTGTCTTACGTACCAAGAATAGTTTACAATCCAAGTTTGACCAATGTAAAAGCCTTTTGAGATTTTGTCTGAAAGTTTGTCTTTATCCACCATTAAGAATACCGTAACATTGCGTCTATTACTAACTTCTCCATCAATATCCCACATTTCCTTAACTACTTTAGTAATGTATTCATTGGAAATTTCTGCTGGGACTTTGAGTTTAATAGCTGTTTTATTTAAGTTTAATGGTTCAAGATATTCTAAGATGTCAGTGTTGTTTTCGGCCATAAAGGTATCTTCTAACCCAATAGCCCAAAATTTTGCATTAGAAACAACATTTAGTGATAGTACTGGGTTTTGTTTAGTTTTAAAATACTCTAGTACTTTATTGATTACTTTGTTGTTTAAAGCTAAATTCACCTTGTACTTCACACCTGTAATCTTTGCTTGGGATATCACAGAAAATTCATCTCCCGAATACTTTAACGCCATCTCAGCTGCGTATCTATATTTGAAATAAATAATAGCTCCTCCAATATCCTTATCTAATTGTACAATAAGGCCAACTCCTGTAGAACTAATTTTTAAAGTTTTTAATAATTCTTCATTGTTAAATTCTTTATTATTTTTGTAAATAACTATAACTCTAAACGTTCTATTTATATTTTTAAACTTTGACTGTTTTCTATTATCCACATTGTTGTTATTATTAATAATTGAGTTTTGTGTAACTTGTGGTGTAACAGGTAAGTTTTGTGTTGATTGAGTGGTATTGGGCTGGTTTTTATTGAGCTCGGAACCAGACTTCTTCTTATTTTTGGAACCTTTAGTTCCACCTTTGGTTTTGTTATTTGGCATTTTTTTGCAACCCCCCCAAAGGAATAAAAAAATGAAACAACAATCATTAGCGTAGGTAGTTTTTAAAAGACAGTTTTTATTGGACACATTGTTTGTGTAAATAAGATCATTTTTCGGAAATAAAGCAACTGAAAAGAAGGGTGCTGAAAAACGAAAGAAAGAAGAAAAACCAAAAGAAACTAAAAGTACACAAGAAGAAAAAAAAAGAAAAGTTATTGAAGATGAAATTGAAGAAATTGAAGAAATAGAAGAAGACAGAAAACATTCATCCAAACCAAATGAATAACAAGAAAACAAATATTTCTTTTGTTACACCTAAAAAGAAAAGATATTCTACATCATCTTCTCAAACAGATCCTATACCACAACCATCGCCTGTTGTGATAGTTAAAAAAGAAGAGAAAAATGTTTCTGATAATTCATCACAAACAGAGCTAATAAACAATGATGAAACTAAGCCATCCCTTTCAACATCATCGTCTAAGCAAACAGAACTTATACAGTTATTTAATAATTTGCATATAATACAAGAAAGAAAAGAGAATGAATTCCAAGATATGAATGAACATACCAAATTATTGTTGGAAAGAATTTACAACCATAATCAAGCCTTAATAGAGGCATTAAGAGAACAGAAAAAAGAGAATCAATTGTTAATTGAAAAGTATAATAATGTGATAAGTACAGTTTCCAGTCAAAACAAACGAATAGAAGATTTAACTCATAAAAACAAGATACTAGCAAAGGAAGTTGTTAAACAAAGAACTTATGCTGCAATCAATAAAATAAAATAAATTGATTGACACCCCGTAATTCCTTTTGGCTTAACTGTAGAACTTGATAAATTAAACGTTCCAGTTCAGTAAAAAAAATAGGGGGTTGGTTTTTATTTATTCCAAAAATACGAAGTGTTTTTGGACTTGTTGTAGTTATTGAATTATAAATATATTGTTTTGTAATGTAATGATGTTAGGTGATCTAGAACTACTGTTTTGGATGCTCCATTCTGTGTTGTAGTGGGATGGTTTAGGTTTGTAATTATTGCTTTTCTTACATTTTCTTTGTAAAGCTTTGTTGTTCCAATCTGCATTTTTGTAACAATTCTCTACATATTTCAATAAACTATTGTATATTGCTTCTGTGAAATGATCAAGTTCAATGCCTTGTGGAATATCGTAATTAAATATGATTCCATTTAAATTCATAATATATAATTTGTTTGAAACTACAGGTGCGAGGTTTTGTTGATGCTCCGTAGGAGCATTTACAAAACCAAGCCTTGATTCGTTATTAATTGCGATATCTAGTTGAGGCGACGACGTTGCCACAACTGGATGGAGCCTTGAATCTTCATTAACATCTTCTTTGAATCTTAATTGAAAAGGAAGATTGTTATCCCATTCTTTATACAATGAGGTTTTTTCTATTTTGGCTCTACGGCATTCATAAAAAACATGTGTCCAATTAGCTTCCTTATTACATGTACTACATGTCCAATAATCTTTGCCAAAGTCCCTTAATATTTGGGCTTTATGAATATGTGCAAAGGCTATTCTTTGTTTGAAATAAGAATATTTGTAGTTATTCCATAGAATAAGGTACCCTTTCCACCATTCATTGTTAAAATCTAATTGTCCCAAATAACTAATGGTTTTGACCTTTCGTAATTTTTTAAGTAGGAAGGTTCTAATGTTTTCCACAGGTTTATTTCTTTTAAACCATGAAATCTCTTCATTTACATCCGTATTGTAATGCAGTTCTATACCTGACTTATCTTTAGGATGTAAATTGTAAATTCTGGCTGTTGTTTTTATAAGGTTCCAATATGAATCTTTGGTGGATTTACTACACCATGCTGTTCTTGCTATTTTCTTAGTAATTGAAGAAGTGTTGTTAAAGAATCGTATTGCTGCTGCCATGGATTCTATTTCCCTTAAATCTGATGGAGCTGTAATACCTAATCCACCTTTATTCCAATCGTTAAAAATAACAGCCTTAGATAATTTGTAATCTAGACCAATTCTCATTCTTATCCAAGAAGCTACCTTTTTGTCCATTTTACTTAAAGTTTTGATATCTATTCCATTAATTGCACATAAGTATCTAGGGAGAGATATCACTTTTGACATTGTGACCACCGTAAATTGGTGTAAGTAAATGAATTTAGCATTGGTGAGGATAAGTACTTTGTTAAGCTTGTTTAATACTTTGTTTCCACCACCAAACCAACCTTTTGTAGTATTAAGCTCAGCTTCTAAATAATTAAGGCTTTTACTGTTTTTCAGTTGTTGTTAGTTAATATATATTTTGGCCGTAGATTTGTAGTTTGAAGCTGTTCTATTCCAAGCGACACATTTCATTGGAGCAAAATGCATACCAACTTGTAATGCAAATGTGTACAGATGATTTAATATTTTGTTCATGTCTTGGTATGTTTCACTAATAACAATTATATCATCCGCATACTTTAAAAGAACAACTTTAACTCCACAAATTGTAATACCTTTAAATTTATCAATATTATTGGTGAGAATATTAAAGTAGATGTTAAACAACAATGGACTAGAAGGGTCTCCTTGAGGAACACCCAAACTAGCCTCAAAGTTGTATGAAAGTTTACCATTGTTTAATATCTTAATGTTTTGATTTCCCAATAAATTGACTAGTGCTTCACACGAGCTGTTTGATACGTTAAGATTAGCGAGAATGTCTTTAAACTTGTCATGAAGAACCGATCCATACGCGTTTTTAATATCTAGCGTGGTAACAAATACTGGTTTGTTGTTGTTAAGCTGGTTCTCTATTATCGTTTTGATTACCATCAAATGGTCTAAAGTAGATGCTTTTCTACGAAAACCACGTTGACAATCATGAATCACATTAGAATTGTCAACTGCATCCATTAACTGGTTGTTAATTATAGACGAGTATAGTCTATATATTGTTGGTAATACCACAATAGGTTTAAAATTTTTTAATTCTTTTGGTGACTGAATTTTAGGAAGTGGGAGTAATATTCCTTGTTTACATTCTATAAGGATAGTATTACCCTCAATCCAATTGTTAAAATAACTTGCCAATAAATTATATTCTTCATCATTTAATGTTTTAAGCAAGACTACTGGGACATTATCTCATCCTTGCATAGAGTTTTTCATTTCTAAGGCAGCCGCTTTAACAATAGGACCTGTTACAGTTTCTAACTTCCAATTGGGAGGAAGTTTCTTATTGATTAGAGATACATTCAAGCAGGTGTCACCTAACCTTGCATTGAACATTGACTGAAAATGTTCCACTATTGTTTTCTCTTTATCTATGTTGTTATTGCAAATATCTTCAACTGTTTGGTTAATATTTAATTTTTGGAACATAAAAGAATAAGGGGTTTTGGTTTGTAAATCATTAACCTTCTTGATAAATGCTTGTTTGCGTTCTTGTAACAGTGTTAATAAAATCTTTTTAAGTTCTTGTTTACACTGTGTTATAGAATCCAAAATTGACAAAGAATTCCATTTGTCATAACTTTTCCACTTATTTCCAAATCTATTATGTCTATATTCTTTGACAAGTAATTTATAAGTATGGAAACAAGTTCTATATCTTTTATCCTTAGTTATTGGATTATTGCCCCATTTGACAACTCTACCTATTTTGACAGCAATTTCTTGTATTTTGCTGTAAAAAGATCTAAAATCATTTGGATTACTTTCAACCAAAGTATTCCTTATATAGTTGTCGTGTTCCACAATGGATTTAATGTTTACAATTCTTTTAACAAATTTGCTGGACCACTGAGTGTTGTTTGGTATTTGTATTGGAAATTGAACACCAACTCCTTTGTGTTGATGTAAAAGAGTAAAGTCCCAGCAAAGAAAATCATCAAACCAGTTACTGATAATATGATCTGGCCTTGAGTTTGCATATGCATAATATCCATTGTGTTGTTTGAAAGTTGGACCAGGAATAACAGAACGAAGGTCATGAATATCATGATTAATTAGCCATTCTTGAAGGGTCTTGTCTTGAGTATTGAGGTTTGCTTTAATATTGTTAACACTAGTCATATTTAAGTCCCCTAAAATAATTACTCGTTCTTTATGCAATGATGCATGAAGTAGAATTTCTTCTATTAGTTTGAACGAATTAGTGAAATTAGTATCATTTGGACTAAGGTATCCATACCAGTTGATAATATTAATAATACCCATTATTGGGTGACTATAAATCAAGTTTGTAAGTCTTCCTTTAATTAGTTCTTGATACTGAACTACTGTCCATGGTTTACCTAATTTAGAAATAGTAAGTACTCCTCTAAATGTGTCTCCTTCGTTCTTAAAACTGTTAAACACATTACATTGTCCTATAAACTTTTGTAAATGTTTTACTTTGTAAAAATCATCAGATTCTTTCCAATGTGTTTCCTGGATGTTTACAATTTTTAAATTGTATTTAGAGATATTGTTTAAAACAATATTTCTTTTAGTAAGGGATAGATTAGCTAAGTTCATGCTAGCCATCCCTATTTTAGTGCTTATTGATTGTAACAGGAAGCGTAGATTTTGAATAATTTTTCAAAAACTTTTCTTCCTGTTTCTCCCTTTAAGTATTCACTGAATTTGAAAGATAAATAATCACTATTGATTTCAAAATTATTTAATTTAATATTAATTTGATTGATTTCTTCTTTCATAGTTACTAGTGAATTTTTCACATTATTCCAATCATTCATATCTACATTGGTAATTTTGTCAACTTTTTGTTGGATAGTTTCCAAAGTCTTTGTAATTGTGTTAACTTCATTCATGACATATTTAACATTATCTAATGTTTCTTGTTTGTTTTTCCTCTTTAAATATTTTTGTCTTGCATGCCAAGAATAATTTACAATCCAAGTTTGACCAATGTAAAAGCCTTTTGAGATTTTGTCTGAAAGTTTGTCTTTATCCACCATTAAGAATACAGTAACATTACGTCTGTTACTAACTTCTCCATCAATATCCCACATTTCCTTAACTACTTTAGTGATGTATTCATTGGAAATTTCTGCTGGGACTTTGAGTTTAATAGCTGTTTTATTTAAGTTTAATGGTTCAAGATATTCTAAGATGTCAGTGTTGTTTTCGGCCATAAAGGTATCTTCTAATCCAATAGCCCAAAATTTTGCATTAGAAACAACATTTAGTGATAGTACTGGATTTTGTTTAGTTTTAAAATACTCTAGTACTTTATTGATTACTTTGTTGTTTAAAGCTAAATTCACTTTGTACTTCACACCTGTAATCTTTGCTTGTGAAATCACAGAAAATTCATCTTCCGAATATTTTAACGCCATCTCAGCTGCGTATCTATATTTGAAATAAATAATAGCTCCTCCAATATCCTTATTTAATTGTACAATAAGGCCAACTCCTGTAGAACTGATTTTTAAAGCTTTTAATAATTCTTCATTGTTAAATTCTTTATTATTTTTGTAAATAACTATAACTCTAAACGTTCTATTTATGTTTTTAAACTTTGACTGTTTTCTATTATCCACATTGTTGTTATTATTAATAATTGAGTTTTGTGCAATTTGTGGTGTAACAGGTAAGTTTTGTGTTGACGGAGTGGTATTGGGCTGGTTTTTATTGAGCTCGGAACCAGACTTCTTCTTATTTTTGGAACCTTTAGTTCCACCTTTGGTTTTGTTATTTGGCATTTTTTTGCAACCCAGTTCAGTAAAAAAAATGAAAAAATTGATAAAGACAAGGAAATTAAACAAAGGGGTTAGAAAGACATTTGTCACTCCCATGAAATGTAATTTCAGTTCAGTATTATCAGATAAATCCTGTTGGACGGATGATGTTAGTAATATGAATATGAGAAAAGTTAATGCTATTCATTACCCATTGGATGTGTTTGATATAAAAGAGATTGTTTTAAAAGCAAAACAAGAAAAGTGTTCAGTTTCTATTAGAGGACAAAAACAAACGATGGGAGGTCATACTATAGCCCAAAATGGTTTAATTATAGACATGGAGAGGCTTAATAGAATTATAGATATTGATTTTGATAAAGAAACTGTAATTGTTGAAGCTGGAATTACTTGGGATGAGTTAATTCATTTCCTAGACCAGTATGGCTATTCTCCCTCAGTATTACAATCCTACGTCACATTTAGTGTAGGAGGTTCAATTGGTTCTGATATTCATGGAATTACTTCAATTGATTCATTGGCGTCTTCTGTGTTAGAGATAGATTTAATTAACACTGATGGAGAACTTGTTACTTGCAGCGAAAAAACTAATCCAGAGCTTTTTAAATTAATTAAAGGTGGATATGGACTGTTTGGAGTAATTTATAAGGTAAAATTGAAAATAGTACCAAATGTTAAGATTAAGATGGATGTGTCAAATTTTAGTGATCCATCAGAATTTGCAAAATTTTATTTAGATAAATTAGAAGATAAAAACAACATTATTTATCTTGCAAGAGTTAATTTAATTAATGGAAGAATCGATACTTATATTTTTCCAAGGACCGTTGCTGATCCAAAAGAAAGGTATTCTTCTGGATTAAATGGTCCAGCGAGAGAAATGTCACTGATAAGTAAGATACTATACAAATGGACTGCAGATACACTTTTCTTTAGAATTCTTAGAAGTAATCTTGAGAAATTCCTTCAACATCCAATTGATTGGACACAAAAACCGGACAGAAATAGTTTATTATATGAATCAGCTAAACCTTTAGCAAACCTTTATTCACCCTTTTTAGAATTAAATAGAACACATATACTTCAAGAATATTTTGTTCCTAAAGAAAATTTTACTGAGTGGTATTATTTCATGATGCAAGAAATTCATAAAATGTCACAAATGCCTGATATAACCTTACTTAATGTTACTATTAGGTACGTGAGTGGCCATGACAAGAGTTTCTTGAAATACGCTAAAAAAGATGTGTTTTCATTTGTCTTTTATTACAGAATTGTGAAGAATATATCTGCTGACAGAGATTTAGAAACAATCCATCATCGACTAGTAACGAAAGCTATAGAACTTGGTGGTACTTTTTATCTTCCATACAGGCATCATTATTCTGTTGGGGAACTTATTAAGGCGTATCCAGAATTCTCTGGCTTTGTTTCTGCCAAAAAGGCATATGATCCTAATGGAACATTTACAAATCTTTGGTACGATAATTACCTTAACTTATACGAGAAAAAGTTTGGAACAGTAATGCCTTCCCCTCCAGTATCATTGGTAAAGCGTGATTATGAGGAGATTGACAAACTTTTTGACGTAAAAGATAATAAAT
>CADWAF010004837.1:0-17150 GCA_902984215.1 Willaertia magna | reverse complement strand
ATTGCTTTTGAAGACACAAATGAAGGATTTGACTACGACGAAGAATGGTGAACCCACAAATAAATCAACAAGGAAAACTTCCAAATTTATTTTTTGTAAATTAGTGAAATAAATAGATAGACGAAAATTTGTTTTATGGAATGTACAAAATTAACTTAGAAGGTTTAATCAGACTTTACCTTTTCACCTTCCCAGGTTTCATTGTCACAAGCATGTTCCTTGTAACCACGTGATTGATATTCTTTTCTTGCCTTCTTGTGATCCTCTATTGATCTGACTTGACGACAGAAGCAAGTATATCCGTCAGTGAAGATATAATTCAAAATAACACTTGTCCATGATTCAACATAAGCCAAGGTTTCATAATATTCTGGGGCAATCTTTCTTAAAAGTGGTAATTTAGGAGCAGGGATACGAGGGAAGTCATGATGTTCATTGTGATAACCAACATTAAACATAAACCAATTTGCAGGTCCATAATAACTATAAGTTTCTTGTCCTTGATGAGTAACCCAATGTTCGGAAAGGAAGTGACCAGAAAGTGGATGTAAACCTAATCCTAAGAAAGTACACAAAATGAAATATAACATTGCATTCCAACCCCAGAAGAATACAATAATAGCATTAAATGTTAATTGAAATACTGCTCCAATAATTTCCCACATACATGGAGGTTTTGGTGCAACAATTAAAGGTTTAACACCATAGAAAAGAGACATAAATGCAATATGAAGTGCTTTAGCTAATGGAGTTCTAATATATTTTCCTTCAAGAGCAGTTGGTACATCAGTATCATATCCCGGAACACCTTGATATAAATGATGGTCAGTATGATATCTTTTAAAGGTCATTGCTGAAGGTATACCTAGAGGTAAGTTAGTAAACATTGCGAAATAGTAATTATATTCTAATTTATCAAAACAAAGACCTAGATAAAAACAGTGAGTAAGATAATAATAATTAATACTTACCATGAGTAATTTCATGGAGAGCAACGGAGCAACTATGGTTAATACTTCCACCAATTACATAGGCTACTGGAAGGAAAATCCACCAACTTGCATCTTTAACTAGATAACAAACTATTAACTGTATTAATACATTAGCAATACATTGCCATTTGGTTGCAGGATCAAAACCAAATAACTCTTTAATTTCTGGATGTTTTTGAAGAATTTCATATTTACGACGAAGATGAGGTTCATCTTGCTTAGTCCATAAGAAATCTTGTCTATTCAATAATTCAGATTCCACTGGCTTCTTCTCTTGTGGAATACGTTCATTAGTTTTAGTCGTAGCTGCCATTATCCGCAAAGAAAAACAAAAATTATAGAGTTAGAAATTGTTCAATTTTTTTTGACTTTGTTTGTGTTGAATTATGCCCTCGAAAATTTATCTTTATTAATCCAAAGGCAAAACGACAGCCAAAAGGTAGATAGCTGTTAGTGAGGGATAAAGGATAGCTAGCCGGTATATGTAGTGGATAGTGGTTAGAATCGGGCCCGAAGAGGAGGTCCAGATGCATCTTATCTACGAATATAAACAAAGAAATAGATATTTTACAATGTTAATGCGTTGGGTGACGGTAACCAATAGCTCGTTCAAGTTGAAGTAAATGATTTTCCTTGAACTTCTACTGCATATTTTTACTTATTTATTCAAAAAATTATTTATTAAATACATTAGAGAGTTTTCATGTATTGGTTTTCGTATCTTAACCAATCGTCATCTTTTGATGCATAAGTTTTGTCATCAATGTCTGCAAATCCTTTGAATGCTTTAAAGTAAGGAATTTCTCCAATTACTTTATCTTTTTCATCATAAATCTTTCTCGTATAGAATTTACTTGATATTGTTTTATCTAGCTTAGATCCTCTAAAACCAATGTTATATTTACATATATCTAAATTACCACCATTCATACTAATATTTGTTCTTACTTTTTGTCTATATTCTCCAAGTTTTGCATCCTTTACAAAAGGTTTTGGATAATAAGTTAAGTGCTCTCTAATTTCTGCAAATTCTTGACATTCATCCATTAGGGCACCAGTTCTATCCTTACCACTCTTGCAATTAAAGTGTACTTGCTCACCAATTATGAAAGATAAAAGTACAATCCTTACTGGAATAGCATAAGGATCACCAACTTTAACTTCTTCTGATTCAATAAGGCCTTGATTGAATTTTTCATGTTGTTTCGAATGATATAAACTTTTTAAAGAACTATATAATTCAACCATATCTCTTTCTAAATTACAAAATTCATAATACTCTTGCCAATGAGGAATTGGTGGAAGATTTGGTAATGTATTTCTAACTGTTGTAACACTTGTATATAAACTCTTAATAAAGTGTTGTTCTACTTCAATTAATTCTTCGTAAGAACTCTCCCACTTCAAATCAATTTTATATATTTTATCAATCATACTGTCCATATCATTTACTAAGAACATAATATCCTTTAGGTAAGTAAATTCAACAGATGTAATATCATCAAACTTAGGTAACCATTTTTCATTAATTCTCTTTTCTAATTCTTTTTGTTTCTTTTGAAGGTCATATTCTAGTGGTGTTAATTCTCTTATTGCATCAGATTGTTTATCTCTCATTGAGCAATAGACATTATTTACTCTATTCAGTTTTGTTATTAATGATTGAGCATAAAGATTTCCGTCTCTTGTTTTAGAAAATATATTTGTGATGTAAGCCATTATAGGAGCCCTTATAGCATTCTTATATTCACCAAGAGCTACCATAAATCTTTGTACCTTCTTTTCGAATTGTCTAATACCAAATTGACGGCAGTTAACAGATCTCTGAATACCAACGCCACATTTAAATGTCTTTAAAATTACATTAACACCAAAGTTGACTAAACATGGTTCATGGAAAAGTATAGGTACTTCGATTGGTGGACATCTATCGTATAAATCTACTAATACACTTGGCATTAAATTATTTTGAAGAACAGTGTAAATAGCTCCTTGATGTTCCATTACTTGTCTATCTTCACGGTTTTGAACGAAGGAAGGAGTCAACAAACTGATACTAGTAAAAGGTATCTTTAAAGGTTCTCCTCTTTTCTTTAATGATTCCAATTCCTCTCTAGTGAATCTTTTAGCGTGATTTACAGCTAATGCTTTAAGCATTTCTTTTGCATTTTCAACTGCAATTAATTGTCTTTCTTTCTTATCTTGAATCTTAAAAGCAGGGAATGATCCAGAACGCATTGCTTCGAAAATAACTCTTCCATTCTTGATATATGCCACTTTGTAAGGATTGACTAATCCCTCTCTTTCTCTATCGTGAGAAGTACGAGAACCTTCATTTGTAAACGAATAAGAATCAAAAAGCTTGTTAATAGGAATTTGAACAGAGTAGGATGGTGATAATTCTTGTCTAGGTGATAAATCAAAACCTTTTTGTTCAAATAAAGGTTGTTCTCTATTCTTTGTGAAGTATAATTCTTGAACTAAGATCTTTCTTGGTTTAGAGCTGAGAATGTAGCCTAATGATATTTTAAAAGAGTTATAGATATCATTAAAATTAATTTTGAAGAAAGTTGCTAATGACTGAATCTTATCAATATCTTTGTCATTCATTCTCATCTTTGTCTTTAATAGATTGGTCATTTCTGTGTTGGATTCTTGAAGTAATCTGAGTAAATGTCTTTTGTAGGCTAAAATTAATGTTTCTGCCTTCTTTTTAGTAGTATTATCAACTTCATCAAAAGGAGAGGGTAGTAGTTGAGTGCAAAAGTATGAATAAATTTTGTGAGTTTGCGACAACCTTGTGAATGAATTCTTTCCAATATTATTACAATCATATTCAATAACAAAATATTTAGTGTCAGGGAAACAAGCCTTAATTTCTGACAACATTTCCAAAACGCATCTTTGAGCAACAGATAATAATAAGTCACCATATGATTGAATGTGATAACGTTGAGTTAATAAGTATGTATCGTCTTCTATGAATCTTGCAAAACTCAATTCATTTGTCTCATACCCTAGAATCTTTTGAGTTTTATCTAATTGGAATGGTTTTGTTGTTTGAACAGCGTCATACATCATTTTAGATACAATAACCCAAAAGTTTAATGCCTGTCTTCTAGGTCTAACAGAAAATTGATTAGGATTTAATGGAGGAGGAACATTCTTTTTTCTTTCTTCTTCTAATCTTTCCAATTCCTTTCTCTTTCTTTCTTCTTCCTCTAATAACAATTGTTTTCTTTTTTCCTCTTCTTCTAATTGTTGTTGTAAATAAAGTTCATATTGAGTCCAATCTTGAGGATCCTCTGTAATAGTTACATAATTTACAAATTCTTTATCTTGATAAAATCTAACTTTATCATTAATTGCCATCTTATAATCATTACATTTCTCATCATTATTAACATTCTTTTCAACTAAACTCCAATAAAAGTTTTCGCCATCTTGGAATTCAGATTCATCAATATCATTATTTAATTCACCATTTTTCATCTTATTTAAAACATTTACTCTAGCTTTTTGAAGCCATCTATTAAACTCAGCTCTAATGTTATTTTCTAATTGTGTTGCTGTTTCATCAGTTATTTGTTCTATTGGGTGATTACTAATAATAGATACCCATCTTGTATCTTTCTTTTCTGGATTATCAAAATCTATTTGGTCAGCAATTTCAGGGTCAAATGCCGTCAGAGAAAATTGTATAACACTACTCAAAGGGAAAAATTGTTCGTATTTAATTGCTAAGCCAGGATCTTCTCTTTGTAAAACTTCAAAAATAAAAGGTTCTAAGTAAGGTATCTTGTCTGGAGTATCATTTACTGTCATTGATAATTCAAAACGACCAGGTAATGGGAAAAATACTTCAACGTCATATTCGCCATTTTGTAAATCAGTAACTTCGACAAAATTATTAATATTTTGAACAGCAGTTCCATCTTCAGCAAAAAAGTTAAATTCTGGATAAAAGTTGTCACCCCCTTTTGAACAGTAATTTCCAAAGATATCTCTAGCATATATCTTAAATTTAACTTTCTTTCCTTCGTAGAATGGTCCTTGCATTTGATTATATTCATCAACAACTTCACAATTCTTTCCATAAGCTTCACCTGGAATAACTCTAATATTTCTAATAGAGGAATGAGTTAATTTAACTTTGCCATCTAATCTAATGTCTACTTCATATTTACCAATTAATTCAGGTATATATTCTACCTTATAAATACCATTATTTAAATCAATTGCTTTTGTTTCAATCACGTAATCTGGATCATCTTCTTTCTCTTTAATTCTTATTAATTTAATATTAAACATATCTCCACCTATGTTTACATCATTTCCATATTGATCCCTTGCAACAATTTCAAAAGTATTTACTTTTCCAACGACACCTGTTTGTGCACCTCTTCCTCTAATTATACATTGTTCAGGATCTGTCACTTGTAACTCTCCTTCAATATTTACATTGTCTCCTACATTTTTCATATCGAAAGTTGGTCTTCCAATATTTAATTTATTAAAACGTTCCAATAATGTATTAGCCTTAGAGACTGGCTTTTGAGGAATTTGTTTAGGTTTCATTTGTCTTTCTTCTTCAGGTGATCTAAAATTAAAGTTTAATTTAACTTCAACATTATTTTGTTCCAATTTCTTAAATTCTTGTTCAATTCTTTCTAATCTCTTCTTTGAAAAGATAATTCCAGAATTTGACAAATCTTGAATTCTTTTAGAAGGATCTAATTTACCAAGTTTCCAAAGGAAATGAGCTAAAGCATGAATACAATGAACCACATTTGTAATATTTCTTCTTTCCCACAAATCAGGAACTGAAAAGTGATAAATCTTTGGAAAGTTAATAGTATCACAACTTTCTTGAAAATTATTAATATTATCAGTTGCCATCATAAAAGCTAAAGGACTGTTCTTCTTTGCACTAACATTCTTATGATATTTCTTCATCTTACCTTTCTCTACAAAGGTTTCAGCCAATTGACAAAGGCTAACACCATCTTTTAATTGATCGAAAAAATCCAAGTTACGGGCTTCTACCTTTTCTTGGTTTTTTGAACCTCCTTGGTAAGTGTAGCCTTTAGTAAGTTCTTCTGTAACTTCCTCTTCGTCATTATCAAAAAAGATTTTTTGGTCTAGCATGTCTTCAATCCAACGTTTTGCTATAAAGATAATGTTATAAAGAATGAATTATTGTTAATAATATTGTTGGATTAGATTATTAATAGCTTACCTTCTTCTTGACGTAGTAAAAATTCATAAGCCCTAAATTCCGAGATGGTTTCTTGAATGTTCGATTTTCCTTCATCTCCGATTCCTTGAAATTGAGGTCTGTTATAGGTTTGCCAACCTTTTCCCATCAACTCTCTTTGTTCTTTTGTTATATCATTAGTATTATCTGTTGATGTTGATAAAGTTGGTTTTTTATTGATTAAATTACTATTATTAACACTTGATGGTATTCCAACCTTCGGAGGGTTATTCGTAATTCTAACACCTCTGCCTAGTTGTTTATTACTATTATTGTTATTATCTTGCATAAATTATTTTACAAAGTAAATAGTTGATCAGTCTTAAAACATCAAGTTCTACAATTAAGTTATTTTTTTTTGATATGTTTTTACAATTTTTGACGATTTTCGAACCATTTTAGAGAAGGGAAAGAGGAGAAAGAGGAAGGAACTTTTTGCATTAGAAGTCCTTTGCATCAAGAAGTCATTCAAAACAAGGGAAGAAAAGTTAAAAGTAAAAGACATTCGAAGGATTATAGCAATTAATTCAAAGCTTTCAATTAAAATGCAATATATTTGGAAATTTACAGAAGGGGAATGTAAAGAATATTTGGAAGCTTAATAATTTAGTTTTTTTTTATTTTTGTTTTGTTGATTTTCATTGGTTGCTTCCTGTGTATTAATGAAGGCTTTCGCTGCTGGCGATGGATATAATTTGTTCTAAGTCATATTCAAAGTATTCAATTAATTCTTCTGGTGAAGGTACAACCTTAGTGTCTGCAGTTACGCTTAATTTAATTCCTTCATTGTACACTAATACAGCAAAACCAATCGCAATGTCACTAGGGCAAGGTGTAAAAACTACAAGGTTCTTTACAGGTATTGAATTTAATGTCATTAAATCATTGGAACCAAAAATATTAGTAAATACAGCAGAAATGCGAGCAGCTAAGAAATTAAAGTAAAGTCTTAATGCAAAGATTGGTAAAATATAAGCCAACTTTGAGAATTGATAAGCAAATATTGGTTCAGGAATTTTCTTATTGTAATCCATTGTTTGTTTCACAGTTTTCAATCTTTTAACTGGATCTCGTGTAGTCAACTGAAGTGGTGTAATCATAAAACCAAATTCATTTGCTAATTGATTAAATTCTTCTACAGATCTTCTTAAATTTACAGGAATAGAAAGTCTAAGTCTTTTGTTAGTAGATTTAGGATCATATTTTTCATTATATCTCATTAAAGCCCCAGCTAAACTATTTAAAATTACATCATTTATAGTTGCTTTGTAAAATTTTTGTCCAACCATTCTCACATCTTTAACACTAAAATTTTTAGACCAAGTAATTTTCTAATTAAAATGTTAATAAAAAGATTGAAATAGGTGATACAAACCTTATCTTCAGATAGTTCATGTGATTTAAATATATTATTATCAGGTCCCCTTAATACTTCTGCAGTCCACTTGCAAGCAACAGCTATAAATCCAAAAACTAGCCAAAGTACTGTTAGTAAGGATACAATCCATTTATAAATAGCATAATCTTTTATGGAATTTAACACAGAGGCACTAACTTTCTTATTTACAAGTTCACCAATTTGTTCTTTAAAATGTTCCTCTCCTTGGTCACAAAATTGAGAGAAAAACATGGCAAGAGATGCTCCGTCGCCTATTGCGTGGTGAATTTTCAAGAATAAAACATAACCAAGTTTTTCACAATTATCGACTACAATCATCTCCCTGTTAAATGTTAAAAATGTAAATCACAAATTGATGATTTAAATAAAATATTTTAGTCAACTAGGAAAAATAAAAAACGTACCATAATGGTCTGTTAAAATCAAGTGGATCAAAGGAAATTTTAGATAGTAAACTTTTTAATAATTCTTCTTCTTCTTCTAAAGTGTATTCATAATTTAAATTCTTTTCAACTCTTAAATATCTTACATGTTTTTCAATATCTACTTGATTTGGATCTAATTCATCAAAACTAGAGTAATCAAAACTAACAATTGATCTAAATCTAATATAATGATTTACAACTCTAGTTCTTAAAATTTCTATTAAATCTTCATGAGAAACAGGTCTCTCTAAACAAATATAAGCGCAACAAATACTCTTATTCGTTGGGATTTCAGTCAATAAGGTTAATTTATCTACATGAGAAAGCCTTCTTTTTCTTTTAATTCCAACACCACCAGTTGTACTTGAAGGAGAAACACTTGCTAAACTTTCATTGCTACTAAAAGGTGATGATACCAAATCATCTATAATTTTCTTTGAAAGATTTTCTTTAGGCTTATTATTATTATTATCCTCTATCGATTGTTTTCCTATTAACAATTTATTATTATGAGGAGCATCTTGAATAGAAAACATTGTTTTTTCTTCTTCAACTTTTTCTTTTAAACACAATTTGTTTTTTAATAACTCTTCTTCTTTGGCATCAACGCTTTCATCCCTTGCTAAATTTATAGCCTTCTCCCGATTACCGCTAAACTCCATTTTTTGATAAAAAGCTTAGAATGTAGAAAAGATAGAATAAAGTAATTATAGATGAAGAAGGTAAAAAAACAAAATAGTTTTGGTCAATTGCGCCAATTATTGATATATTTTAATAAATTTTAATTATTGGATCAGTTGAATTGATTAAATATTTAATTTTGTAATTCAATACTTAATAATCCTTGTGAAACATAAGGATAAGGATATTTTCCTAAAGTATTTTCATGAGCAACAACTCCCAATTGATTTTTTAAAATTTCAGCAATTTTCTTTATATCTTCAGGATGTGCATGAACACAACCATGAGAGTTAGGCATTGGTTTAAATTTATTCCAATTATCCCATTCCCCAGTGTGTAATAATATTCCAGATCTAATTTTTGGATAAACCATTAAAGCATTTCCTTTTAAACCAATTACTGCTCTATTTACATCATAAGGACCATATTCTTTTGGATCTGGTTCTGGAGTGTTTAAATCAAATGAATATAATCCAGTTGGTGTATTTCCATTTGTGGTAAGCTCATTAAATTCTTGTTGACCATGAGTTCTACAAGTAAATTGATGTAATAAATTACCATATTTGTCATATAATCTTCCAGTTGTTTCAATACTTCTATTTTTATAAACTGGAATATAAACCCTATATTTATAAGGATTTGGTAAAACTGTTTTATTAAAAGTATCTTTATAATTGTCACTTAAATGTAATGTTAATAAATCATTTGCTAAAGTAGGTGTTAACACTGTGGAAGGTGATTCATTTAATTTATTTCCTAATTGAAATGCAACAAAACAATGTTCAGTTGATTTATCAAAAATTCCTTCACTTGTTGAGAGATTGAAATGTTTACAGAAAGGTGAACGAATGAGTAGTTCTTGGAATAAAAATACATCATTTCCTTTATCTCCTAATTGTAAAGTTCTAGTAAAAGGATAAACTGGCCATTGTTGATTATTTAATTTATGGTTGTTCTTGGTAGTGAAAGAAAATGACAAGAAGGTAGTTAGGAAAAGAAGGAACAACAATTTTTACAATTTTATTTTAAAGTGTAATTTTAAAGAGATTGTTACATTGTTTTGAACTGTAAAAAACAAACAATTTTTCATTAAAAAAGTCTTTATGTTTCATGGGTGGTAATATTTGCTAAGTCAGTTTAAAGTGATGCAAAACAACAATGTGAAAAAAAGAAAGTTGGTATCTACAGCCATACTGCTGTGAAAGCACCTCATCCCGTCCGATTTGAGAAGTTAAGCACAGTAGGGCTACATTAGTACTGAGATGGGAGACTTCTCGGGAACCTGTAGTGCTGTAGATTTTCTGTTTTTGGTTTTGGCTTGGTTTGTGGTTAATTTATTGTAATATTATTTAATTTCTTTACAACTTATAAATAAAGTAATTTTGTTATATTTATATTTTTTGTAAACTACTAATTTTAAAGTGTTTTGCAATTCATTTTATAAAACTTGTTGTACTATAGATTTTTTAAATCTATAAAAAAAAATGATCGATTAAAAATCAAAAAATGGTAATTATATATGAAAGTTGTGTAAAAATTAAAAATAAATTAATATTCTAAAATGTCTTATAAAGATAATGAATATTTATAAAATATATAATTTACTTATTAAATAATTAATAACTTAAAATATTTTATAAAAATATTAAAGTGTTCAAAATAATAATTTAAAAATACTTATTATAATTATTTAAATATCATTTCTAATTTTTTCATTTCAATTACAACACTAAATATTTGCTTATTATTTTTAATAATTAGAATAAAATTAAATTGTTTGAAATTAATATTTCTTTTGGCTTTAATTTTAATAAAATGATATAAATAATTTTTATAATTATTTAAATTAATATTATCAATTAAAAAATTAATTTTAATTAACGAAATTTCTTTATTTTCTTTATTATATTGTCTGCTAATTAATTATAAAAAAATTACACATTCATTTTCATTTAATTTATCATATTTTTTTAAAAAAATTTTTATTTAATAGCCAAAAGGAGATATATAAAAAAAGTATATTTTTTGTGCAATATCTTTAATTTTTAACTTCTTAAATTCTAACTACTCAAAAGACCTTTGATTGTAAAAATAAAATAAATTATTGAAAATTAGTAAATTTAGTACAATATTAATTTTACAATTTATTGTAACTTCATTTAAATTAATTTTTTTAAATAAATTTTTAAAAAATAAAATAAATTTATTGTTTGTAATTTTTATATTTAATAATTTTTATAATAATTTATTTTTATTGTAATCAATAAAATTGTAATAAAATTTAATAAAACATTATTATAATTTAAATAATTAAATAATTTATCAATTAAATTATTATCTATATTATTTAATTTACAATACTTTATAAACATTTCTTTTAAAAAATCATTATTGTCACAATTTTTTAAATTAATTAATAAATTTAATAATGTATAATAATATTTTTGTAAATATTTATTATTAATTTATTTTCTAACAATCTTAATTTAATTAATTTTAATTCTAAATCTTGTAATTCATTTAATTTTAAAAAATAATTTTCAAATAACTTATCTTCATTCTTTTCATTTAATAAAATATGAAATTTTAAATTATATAAATTCATTTTGTAATTTTTAAAATTTTATTTATTTTTAATAAATTTATTTACTTTTTCATCTATAGTTACTTTTAAAGTAGCATTTTTAGCTAAAGATTTAGATTTTAATTTTATTTTAATTATAGCATATATATTTTTGGTCTAGATTTAGAAACTTAAAAATTTTTTTTTAACTTTTTTTAAAATCTTCACTCAAGTCTATATTTGATCTATCATAAAAAGCCTAATTCGATAGTACAAAAAAGAAAATCGAATTTTAGTCATTACAATAAATATCAGATTTCCTTTCTACTGCCCTATAATTTCTTATATGTACTTGTTTAAAATGATATTTAAATTCAATAGATTGAATGAAAACTTAATTTTATTGAGTGTTTTAAAAATTAAAAATATGATTTCATTTTTTTTTACAACATTCTTTGGCTTGTTTTTATATAAATAAAAAGGTATAGATACTAGTTTTGTAAAATTAATCTTCATAATAAGATAAAAAATAGCTCTGTCTTTAAAAGTAATAGTATGATGTAAAAAAATTTCTAAAATATCAGTTATTATTGTGGGATGACTAAATATAATTAGATTACAAAAATTGTAATCAAAATCAAGTGATCTGCTGACTTGATAATAAATAATTATAATAAAAAAATATTTTTTTTAAAAATACAAATGATAGTCTTTTATTTTAAATAAAATTTGTTTTTTTAAATTTTTTAATTTCACTAAAAAAAATCCCTTACTTTTTGCCTTTTTTGTGTACTCAATAAAGTCGCTTAAAATTAAATAATGATTTTTTAAATTTTTACAATAAAAAAATTAAATCTTTATAAAAATTAAAATATAAAAAACATTATTTAACAATATGTTATTGATCTAGTATATAATTATTAAATAATATCCGTTCTATTATATTATAGTTTTGTACAAAATAATTTTAATACTGAGCTAATATTATTAATAATTATAAACCAGATCAATAACGTATAGTTAAATAATGCTTTTTATATTTTAAATGTTTTAAATAATTGATTTTTTTATTGTAAAAATTTAAAAAATCATTATTTAATTTTAAACGACTTTACTGGGCGCACAAAAAAGAAAAAAAATAAGGGGTTTTTTTTAGTGAAAATAAAAAATTTAAAAAAACAAATTTTATTTAAAATAAAAGACTATCATTTGTATTTTTAAAAAAAAATATTTTTTTATTATAATTATTTATTATCAAGAGAGCAGAATACTTGATTTTGATTACAATTTTTGTAATCTAATTATATCTAGCCATCCCACATTACTTTAAATTTATCTACAATAAACACCGCTTTTGTTTTTTTTTTGATATTGTTTTTAAGGTTATTTTGATGTTATTTGTATTCCATATCAAAACATTTAATTCTTTTATATACATTTAAAGTACACTTTCTCTTTTAAATGCCTTAATTTTATTTACTTTACTAAAATACTTGTTTGACATAAGATCAATATTTAAAATTTCGTTTTATATAATTGTAGGTTGAATAAAGATAGACAATTTTTTTCTAACATTTACAGAGACAAGAAGTAATATAAAATTATTTGATATACCATTAAAAAATCCTTCTATTCTTTGCAATTAATCACTGCATATTAAATTTTGTGATAAATATTGATGTTTATGATATGATTTTCTTAAACTTAATGTTTTTGCTATTTTGTATTTTTGAATTAATGTAAAAAAATTTTCTTCTAATTGAGTATCATAGATAATAGATGATTTATTAGTTGTTGATTTTGTACAAATTAAATCTAAAAAAGTATCACAATTCACTAAAGTTTCACAGTTTTCATTTATTGTTGTTCTTTTGTTATTGTTGTGAGTAATGTTAATTGAATATTTTATTAAGTAATTTTGACAAATACTTTCAAATACTTTAATATATAAAAAACAAATTTGTCTTTTCATTAATTTATAAGTCTTGCTTTATTCAAAAAATCCTTTTAAATTATTTGTACAAAAGATATGACTATATAATTTTCCAGTATTAAATACTTATCTATTGTAAAGTTTTAGTATTTAGTTTAACATTTTTAAAAGTATAATCAGTAACAAAATATCTACAGCTATTAAATGTTTTATAAATATCTTCTAAACTTTCTTTCCAGTCTTTTAAAAAATTGTAAACGATTTTATAATTATTGTAACATTCATTAACTAGAATATTAGAATTTAAACAATAAAAAATATTATTCATTAAAGTAAGATAATTAATTAAACCTTTAAAGTATTTATAATTGGTTTAAAATAACTTAATAAATTTAAAGCTATATAAAGTAAAAACATAATTTGTATCTTACTTTAGTATTAATCAAAGGCTGTTCTTTGATAAAACTTTAAAAAACAAATTTGTATCATCTAAATATATTTGTTGTAATAAAGTGTAAAAAATATTTTAAAAAACTCTTATAATTATTTTTGTAAACTTAAGATCTTCTTTTTTAGTTCTTAATTTAATTGTTTTAATTTCTTTTAAGTTGTTAAAAATAATTAATATTTCTTTTTGTATAAATATTCTTTCACAAATTTCTTCAACATTCATTTCAAGTAATTTCAATAAAAACTGTATATCCTTTAGATCATTGAATATTATTTTGAAATGTAGAGTAGTGTTTAATTGAGTATTTTCAAAGTAAAATTTACAATAATTATTACTATTCATTGCTATAGTCTTTGTAATATTAACTAATAACAAAATTTCATTCAATATTGATAAAAAAAACTAGAATATATAATTTATATTTTAAATTATTTCTTAATATTTTAAGAAGATACTCATAGTAAATAAAATATTGAATATTTTAATTAATTGCTTTTAAACTATTAATTGTATATTTGTTAAATCTTTAAATTTATTAATGACTTTTTCAATTAAACCATTAATAATGCTACTATTTTCATTGTATAAAAATTAGTAATATGAAGGTTAATAAAGTTTGTTATCAATTAATGAAACCATAGATTGTAAAATTTTATAACTAAAATCAGAAATACTTAATTTTATATTCAAAAATTCATCTATACGATCCACAGAATGTGGACTATTATTGAGGCCATATAAAAGATTATTAATTCTGTTAATGTTAATCTATAGTATAAAATCTATAGCATCAACTTTGATAACTGAAATATTTGAAACATTAATATATGACAATAACTTTTTCATTATCTTCTTATTTTCATTAAAAAGATAGTTAAAATTTGTAAAATGTTTTGTTAAAGTCTTTTCAGAAGGAAGAATAAAGTTATAATTAATAGATAAATGACTAAAATCATGAATTTCATCATCTTTATTTAAAACAAAATATCCTCTAACAACATATTCATAAGTTGTTCTGCCACAATAAAAAATTAGATCTTGATAAAATAAAATTATTTCTATAAGCCATCTCATACCTCTTATATCTTCCAAATTTAACAGTTTCATAATTGTTAACCAGTATATATAAGGAAAAGAGGATTTTTTTAATTTGTTTTCTAAAAGAATTTTTTTTTATAGTTCTATAATATTATCTTCTTTTTTGTTCTCTTCACTATAATTTTCATTTATTGTTCCAAAATTATAAATATTTTTAACAGTTTGTTTTCGTTTTTTTAATATTAAGAGATAATATGGTACATCTTTTGAAAATTTAATTAAATTGGTCAACCAAGTTTTTATATTTTTTTCTATTTCATTTTCTAACCTCCATGTAAAATAATATTCATTGTCAATTACAATATTTAATAAAGTACAATAATTTTTAAACATAAAATATTTAGCAACATCACATGTTTTAAAAACTTTACTTTCATCATATTTCATTATGTTTCTATAAATTAAAAAAGAAATAAATCCTTGTTTTTGTATTGTTTTATATACTTTTTTCAGTCTCTTCTTTATTTCATTTTAAGTTTTAAATCACCAACTCTCTTTATAAAAAGATAATTTCAAACTAAAATAATCATTAACAGAGCTAAAATAAGCTTCACTGTATTTACTAAGATCAATAGATAACCATTCTGATTGATAAAAATAACAAAATCTCGGAATCCACACTTCTTGTTCCATTAAAGAAAAAGAATATAACTTTACAAAATTATTAACATCATCATTATTAACAAAACTATTATTGAAATTTATTGGAATATTTGTAACACTAAAAAAGTCTCTCTCTTTCTCTATAATACTATTATGTATAGTGCACAAAACTTCTTCTCTCATTAAACCATTCCACAACTTCATTTTTTTTCACATCAACAACAGTATCAAATTGCTTTCTAATTGATTTTTCCTAGACTTTTTTAAAAGTTTCTAGGCCTAGTTCTTGGCTTTTCAGCTTGTTAGTGAAATTATGTTAACTTTTTTTTGACACTCTTTTCTTTTCCATTATTTCAAACAAATAGTCTCCAAGTTTCACCGCCTTCTAGTCTACAAAAATGAGCGAAAGCACATCCTGTATTTTAAATTTTAACCATCCTTCAATAGTTTTTCTATCAAATATTTGACTCCATTCTTCTATTTGTTTTTCTATTTCATTTTTATTGAAAGTAAAGTTGTCGAGTTTTGTCAATGGTAAATTCGTGAGATAACAAAATGGAATTAATAAAATAAGTGTCTTGTAGTGTAATGGTAGCATTGTGGATTTTGAAAAACACAGAGTCAATCCATTGATGGAGGTATTACTATAATTGTATTTTAAATAATTGTTTGTTATAATAGATTAAGAAATTACTTCATTTGAATTGCGTGATCTTTCTTTATTTGGGAATTACCCAATTTATTGTTAGAACTACCCATTTAAAAAAAATTAACCAACATCTCCCTTTAAATCCAACCTTGAATCAATTATTATTTAAAAAAAATTAACCAACAACAACAACAAATCAATTCAACAACAATTAAGAAAAGAAAGAATATTAAATCTGTTGAATTAAATAATAAAATGAATGATCAACATTACGATAATGAAATTAATCATTTATTAAATGATACTAATCAAGCAGTAGCCCAGAAACAAAGTGAACCTACAATTAAATATGCTGAAGCTGTACCTGATTGGGTCAAGAAACTTGTTAGTCAAGAATTAATCAACGAAATAACTAGACTTGGTGGTCAATTTCCAGAATCAGACGTTACAAAAGAAAAAACAATGGAAGTCCCAATTCTTTCAGGTGGCAAAAAAATTTTCAGATTTTATGCGCCATGGGTTAAAATGTTCATTTCAATTAAATGGAAAGAAAATACGTTTTTTCATCCAGAAGGTGGACCGCTCGTATTTGCAACTTTTTATAAAGATGATTCCTTTACAATAGCCTTTGGTAGAAACGTAACTTATAAAATCTCTTCTTCTTATGTTTATGATCCAAGAGTTGCAGGAATAAAGAAAGGTGGTAATACATTAGGGTTTGTTTCAAATACAATAGAGGATTTTTTAAAGGAATTACAGTTGGTTGACCGATCAGCTCATCTCATGGAATTTGAGATGACTGAAACTATATTAGAATGCGTAAACTGCTTAAATCAAGACAACTAGCATTAAACTGAAAAAGAAGTGTTGTAATATAATGATTTCAGTAAGATAAATAAAATTAGTAACTATTCTATTCGTTAACCATTGTTTCATCTCAAAAAGTCTTTAGAAAACAACCTAAGCGCGAAAGGTCTTTCAAACAAACTTCAAACGTCAATGAAACTTAACAAAAAAAATGAGCTCACCAAAAACAAGATCAACAACAATTGACTCACCACACAAAAGATCTTCCACAGCAACAGCCACTACTACGCAA
>CADWAF010004836.1:0-12966 GCA_902984215.1 Willaertia magna | reverse complement strand
AAAATAAATTTAATAATTTTTAAAAAAATTATATAAATTTATACAGTTTTTTTAAAAATAAGATTTATTACTATCTTTATATAAAAAAATAAGATTAATTATAATTTTTTTATTTAGTTTCAATATTTAGTTATAATTATAATATTTAGTTATAATTATAATGTTTAATTATGATCATAATGTTTGATTATGATTATAATGTTTAATTATGATTATAATGTTTGATTATGATTATAATGTTTGATTATAATTATAATATTTAGTCATAATTATAATATTTGATTATAATCATAATATTTAATTATAATCATAATGTTTAGTTATGATTATGATGTTTATTATTAGTTTTAAAGATTATAATCAAGCTTTTTTAAATATAATAATCTTATTGTTGATAATTATAGTTTATTTAATATAAATTATATAAAAATTTCAATTAAAATCAATAATATTTTATCTAATATTTTAAAAATATAATAATTTAAATAAAAAATAATAAATTTAAATTTTCATTACCTTTTTATTTTATAAAAATTAATAAAAAATTAATACTTTATAAAAATAAAAAACAAGAAATAAAATATATATAAAAATTAATTACATAAATTTTTAAAATAATATTGTTACTATTAAAAAATAGATAAAAAATTAAAAAATATTATTATTATAAAAATAAATAAATTTAAACATCCTAAACTATAATAATCTTTTACTCAATAATAAAGAATATTTAATAAATCTTTTTTTACATCTTAAATGGATAGCAATGAAAGATAAATTAAGACAAGATATGTTTCTTATAAGATATATTTAAATTTAATATATATAAAGAAATTACATTTGCATTTTTATGACATTGATAAATCTGATTTGAATAATTATTTACAATACTTTATAAATTTAACAGAATTAAAAATTATTAATTATGATAATAATAAAAAATTTAAAAAAAAATATTTTCAAAAATTAAATCAATTAAAAAATTTAAACATTAAAAATACTTGCGTTAAGAATAAAAATTTAAAATATTTAACAAATTTAACAAAATTAAATATTTCAAATTGAGAATATTAATGGAAATTGTTTTAAATATTTAATAACTTTAGAAACTTTAAGATAATAATAAAAAGCATTTTTTAAAGTCTCATAAATTGTTATTACATTTTTTGTAAAAATTGAAGTTTCAAAAAAATATTAAATAATACTTAGAATAAATAAATTTAACTCAAATAAAACCAAAATACTAAAAAACTCGAATAATTATAATATCTATAATAACAATATTCAAATGAACACTTTAGATAATTTTGTTTCGAATAAATTGTGTAAAAGAAAAAGAATTAATAGAAATTATAGAATTTTTGTTTTATATAAAAATAATATTGAGCTAACTAAAAAATTCTTTATTTCATAACTCCAAGTAAAAACTGATAATATAGTAGATATTGTGGGAATTAAAAATTTTAATGTTACAGTAATTTATTGTAAAAATTCTAAAATTATAGAATTAATAGTAAAAAAATATTCTTGACTTTATTTTCATCTTACAATTAAAGTTCAGTACTATAAATATAAAATAATTGCTCTTCTTTACAAAAATAATATTTACGAAATCATGAAAGTTATTGATGATAAAAGTTGTAAGTTGTTGATTTTAAACATAGTTATTACTATTAGATTTTAGTTAATTAGTACAAACAAACAATTAACGCTTAACAATTCTAATAATATATTCAAACTAAAACAAATTGACATATCTAAAATTACTATCAAACTCAAAATTCCCATTGACATTACTAATGAAACATTAATTTAAAAATTAAAGAAACAATGAAATGTGAATGTAGTAGTTAATAGTAAAAAAAATATTATTATATTTTATTTCATAAATAAAAACAAATTCACACATCTCATCACTAAAGAACTTTATATTAGAGATATAAAAATCATTAATTACAGCTAATTTAACAAAAATACTAATAAAACCATGCAAGTTAAAGACTTTAATTCCAAGATTATTGTTTTTGAATAAATAATTATAGCTCTTTCCAAACAAATCAAAAACTTAACAACTACATTAAACAAACTCAAAAACATTGAAATTAAATTTAATTCAATTAATAACCAAATTATGGAATTGAGTAATTGCATAAAGAATTTAGAAAATAACATTAATTTTATTAATATCTTTGACTCAGTTAAAAAAAAAGTAAATAAATACTTAATATTAAGTTACAATAATGTAAAACTACTTTACTTAGTTAAATCAATCTATAGTGAACTTAATAACTAATAGATGACTAATAATAACTTTATTTTAATTGCCAACATTAATATTTTAGCAGTTCCATAGTTTTTTTAAGGAAAAAAACAAAGATTTTTTTATAAAAATTTGCAAAATCTGTATAAATTATATTATTAATTATATAATTTATACTTTCTAAAAAATTGTTACTTCTATGTAAAACATCTTTTTAAAAAAAATTAAAAATTAAAATTATTTCAAAAAGTGTATAAATTTATACTTTTTTTTTATTATTATTTAAAGAAATTATTTTTTGTTCAAATAGAGTATTTACAATATTTGTTTAATTTGTTAAAAATATCAGTTTTTTGTAATAAATAACATTTATTTATTAATGCTAATATTAAAATTATTTTAATTTGAATTTTTATTTTTCATTTATAAAAATAACATTAAATAATAATTGTACATAAAAATACATTTTTAATACTAAATAAAAATACAAATAACATAATAACAAATATACATCAATAAAAACATTTAAAATAATTATTAATTTAAAAAAAACAAATCATACAAATAAAAAGAAACTAAAAAAAATTTAAAAAATTATTTAATAAAAAAAAATTTAAATTTGAATTTTTTTTAAAAAATATTTTCATCAAAATATTAGCAAAACAGTATAAATTTATATTGTTTTTTGTTTTTGTTGAATAAAAAGAATATAAATTTATATTTTTTATTTAAATTTATACTGTTTTTATTGTTTTTATTGAAATCTAAATATATCATACTATCAAATAAATTATTATAGATTATTTTTTATTAGTATTTTTTTAAATATAATTTAAGATATAATGATATTGTAATTAGTTTTTTGTATAAATTTTAAAAATTTAATCTAGATAATAAAGAATGGATTGATAATTATTAATAAAATAAATTATTACCATCTAAATCATTATTCAGTTATGATAAAACTGTAGTTTGAATAAAATTATTTTGAAAATTTTTATTTATCATTTATTTGTTGCAATATAATAGATAAAAAAGTATTTAATAAATTATTATTATTATTATTATTAAATAGTAATAAATTTAGTGTATTATTATGATTTATATTTGTTAATATAATATAATTTAATATTTTTTTTCATAAAAATTAAATAAATAAATAAATTTATTTTTTGTTTTTTAAAAAAATTTTATATTTCTTTTTGATTTATTTGTAAATAATTTTGTGTAAAATTGTTATTGTTATTATTTATAATATTATTTTCATCATTATTTTTTTCACTATTTTCTTTATCACTATATTAAAATTATTTTCAATATTTAAAATCCACTCTATATTAAATTTTACAATATTAAAATATTCTATTTTAAAAATATTTAAAAAATTATTAAATATTAAAATATTATTTAATAACAAAGTATCATCTCTTAGATTTTTTTTAATTTTTTTAATTTTTAAATTTTCTATGTAATTTCATTATTATTTTTTACTAAATATAACAATAAATATTTATACATAAAAATTTGTAAAAATTTATATTTTATTAAATAATCTTTTTTATCTTTTCTTTTAAAATTTTTTTTATTTCTTAAAATATTATTATAAAAATTATTACAATCTTCTTTTTTTAAATTTCTAATTCCTTTTACAACTCCTCTTTTGTAAATATATTTTAAATAACTATAATGACTTTCATTACTTTAATACTAATAAATTGTTAATTTTCTAAAATGTTGTAAAAAATAAATAGAATGACAAAAAAAATAATGTAAATAAAGAGGAAATCTTTGTGAAATTAAAATTTTTTTATAAACAATAATAAAATTCATCTAAAAGTACTTAATAATTTTTTAAATTTTCATTATTAACTTCTTTTTATAATAAAAAATAAACAATTTTTTTCCTAAAAAATTAATATTAAAAATTCTTCATCATTTATTAAATTTTTAAATAAATAATCAATATTTTATAATATAATTTTTACTTATTTTCCATTTAAATTACAAAAAATATTATCATTTAAATTAATAGTAGGTTTACTAAATGTAAAAGTATTATTAAAAAAATATTATTTTATAATTATTTAATAAATTTAAATATTTTAAATTATATATTTCAGTTTTTAAATTTTCTATAATATTACATATTTTTTTTGTGTATGCAAATAAAATAAAAAAAATATTTTCTTTATTATTTCTATCAAATATAGATACATTTAAAAGTGTTGCTATTATTGTGGTTTAAAATAAATTAAAATTAATTTTTTTTGCATCCATAGATAATTTTATAAAAATATATTTAATATTACAAGTATTAATATATAAATTATTATTTAATCTGATTTTATTTTCTTTATTATGTATTTTTATAATGTAAAATATTAATTTTTCTAATAATAAAGAAAATTATATTATTTTAACTTTACATAAATTTTTAATTTTACAAAATGGTGATAAAAAATTTAAAAATAATCTCAATTTATTATATAATTCATAAGAAAGTAATAATTTTAATTTTAAATAAAATACTATATTTTTATAATTAAAATTTTGTATTTTATTTTTTAGATTATCTTAGTAATTAAAGAATTAAAAGATTAATTATTTAATTTTGATAAATAATAAAACTTTTTTAATAATTTTCTAATTGTATTCCATTTTATTTTTTTTAATGTTACATATTTTATATTTTCACTACCTCTAGTTCCTAATTTTATTAAAAAATTATTTTTATCATGTTTTAAATTAAAATTGTTATTATGTATTGTTAATAATTTATTATTATTTAAAAATAATTCAAAATCTTTTTCAATATCTAATTTTAAAGACACTTTAATTTGTTTAAATTTTTTCTTTTTAATATATTGTTTTTTAATTTTTTCTTTTTTTCTTTTATTTTCATTTTCAATAGTTACCAGTATAATTAATTCATTTGATGTATTTAATTTATTTATAAGAAAAGGAAAACTAAATAAATTATTAAAAAATTCATCATTACTTGCGATAACCAAGTGAATAATAATTAAGAAGAAAAATATAAAAAAGATTTGTTTTATTTTTTTAAAATAAATTTTTTAATTCAAAAAAATTATTGATCACAAATAAAAAATAAATAAAAAATTAAAAAAATAGACTAAAGACTAGTGCTTTTATTATTTAAAATACTTTATAGTACTTTCAAAATACTTGAATAACTTTAAATTGAATGGTTAAAGTTTTTGTTTTTATAATAACTAAATAATTATCATTTTTATTTATAATCAATGTAGAAACAACAGTTAAATCTAATAATCAAATCTATCTATAGCCAGTTATCGCTATTTTATTTATTGCTGCTTAGAATTGTTGTTAATTTAAATATAAAAAAAACAATCTATTATTTTAAACCACTCTTTTAAATGCAAAAAACTTATAAACTTTATTATGATAATATAACAATCATTAATATTAGTACCATTGTAAAAGAAAAATATAGATAACAAATATTATTGTGACATACAGTAATAAGTAGTTATTGTTATTAATTAATTTTGCGTCTTTTATAATATTTATCAAAAAAAAAAGATTTTAATACTAATTGAAAACAATAATATTGAATAAAATTTCATTACTATTTGTACATTCAAAATTATTATAGTTCTCATTACTTTTAATATTATTAATTATTTTATATATTACTATTCAACATAATATAGCAACTGCTCATCAAGTATAATAAATATTAGAATATACAAAAAATTTAATTGCTTTATTGTTAAATGTTTTAACAGTTATTTTATTATTTGCAAATTGGATTATTTGCTTATTTATTACTTATTATTTAAGTAAACCTTTAATGTAAAACTTATTTAAAAAAAAAATTATAAATGATTTATTAAAAGATGATAAAGTCTTTTTAAGTGTATTATTAAGAAAAATATGAAGATTCTTTGAAATATTTGTTCATAAAAAAGTAATTAATTATTTTTAAATAACTATCAAGATTTTCCTAAATCAATATTAACTCATAAAATAAATCTTACTAATATTGGTCTTAATTTATTTAAACTGATGCAACATTATGAAGATGTTATTAAATTTTTAGAGAAAACTATTATTTTTTTTAGAAAAAGAGAAAAATTAATTAAAAATTGTAAATATTTACTTTGAAATATCAAATTGTTATAAAATGACAAAAATAGTTAATTTAATCAATAAATAATCGCTAACACCACTAAAGCTGTTCAAATTTTTTGTAAAAAAAACAAATTTAGTAAAGCAGTAAAAAAAACAAAATTATCTAAATTCCTTGAAGAAAATAAAAAATTAGAAAAAGCTTATAAACATTATAAAAAAACTATCTAATATTTTGAAAACTCTTAATTTAAAACCATTGCTTTAAAATGCTTACAAAAATTAGCTAAAATTCAAGGAACTTTAAAGAAATATAAAAAAACAATAGATTCCTTTGAAAAAGCTGTTTAAATGGTTATAAATAATAATTTTAGAAAATAGAAAACTAAAGAATATTTAATGAAAGCTTTTATTTGTTTTTTAATATGTTAATTGAAAACTAATTTGAAAAACAATGTTGACATGTTAAATGGTAATAATTTAATGAAATTTATAGCATTTAATGAAATAAAGGATTATTTATAATGAAAATATTATTCATTGTCACAATACAATTTCTACTTTATATAAAATGAATTGTTATAAAAAATATTTTTACAATTAATATAATACTTAAAATTTAATACTATTATAACTTCATTATATCAATGCTGTTGACAGTAATAATATAGTTGATTACTTATTAGTTTTGAAAGTTGGTTTTAATAAATTAATTGAATTATTCTTAATTTTAAATATTAACACATATCTTTAGTTTACATAATAATTTATATAGTATGGAATTTATTATTAGAGAAGTAGAAAAGAATATAAAAAATAATGAAGAAAAATAATTTATTTATTTGAATCTTAAGGAAGTAAAATCAATTATTAATAAATTACATCTTAAATTAGATAGTCGTTTAAATTTAATTCGGTAAATTTAAGGTAAGTTCAAAGAAATTAGAAGAAATCATTTTAAATTTATTAAATAAATTTAAAAAAACAAATAATGATGAGCAATAACTTGATATTGAATGGTTATTTGAAGATATTGAAGAAAGATTTAAAAAATAATTACTTTTCTATTCACAATCATTTATTCATTTAGTTTCTAAAATTACAAAAAAATTAACTAAATTAATTCCTTATATTTTAGTTTAAAATTTGACAAAAGAATTAACAATTAGTATTTTATTTGAAAATAAATCTGTTAAACAATTTGTTAAAGAGTTTAAGAAAGTTAATATTGTAAAATTAATTTTATAAAATATTCCAAAATTAAACAAACATTTAAATATTTCATAAGTTAAAAAGATTCTTTTTTTAACAAAGATTAATAGTAGTATTAATAATAACAATTTAACTATTACACTAAAAGCATTCAAAACTTTAAAAAGATGGACTGAAAATTTAAAAAAAAACAGTTAATATAACTAATACTCAAGTTTCATTATATATAAAAAAAAATAAACGTTTAATTAATATTATAGATGATTTAATTAAATAAGACTTTACTTTTCTTTATAATTTATCACGTGATTTACTTGTAATTAGTTATAATATTGAAACTGATAAAATTAATCAAACTCACTATAAATCAAGCTCACTATGATATTTTGTTTTGAAGTATGTTTTATTAATTATATTGATATTACATTGAACTATTTTTTTATTAAATATTGGTTCTTTATAAGTTATTTTATTATAATTGATTTTTTATAAATTATTTCATTACAAAGTTTGCCATTTATTATAGAATATATTTAATTAATAGTCAAATTAATTGTTTACAAATATTAATAGGAGCTGATTTTTTTTAAGTTTTTAGATGATGATTTATAAAAAAAATAAGAATAAATATTTATTCTAAATATTACACAATACTTATTATAATATTTATAAACTTAATTATAAATATTACTTTAAAACAATTTTTCAATATATAGACTTTAATTAATAGAAAATAATCATTATTAAAACTAATCTAATTCTTTCTCCTTCAATTATTTTTATGTATTTTATATAGTTTTTTAAAAACATCATAATTACTTTCATTTAACACGTTTAAACATAAAGTTAAATAATTTGCTAATTATTATAATTGTGAATTAACTTTTTTTAATAATTTATTCATTGTTGGACAATAATTATTTATAATTAATTCAACAAATTCATTATAAATATTAGCAAATTTATAAACATTATCATTTTCATTATTATCGGAGCAATTATATATATATTTTTGATATCTTGACTAAGTTTCAATAATTGTTGACATTTTATTATAGTTTTAAACGTTTCTTTATAATATAAATTTGCTTCATATGTTAAAAATGGTGGCATAATATTTGGTAAATAAGTAAAATTAATAGTTTTATCTTTATTTAAAACAATAAATGGTTTTTCAAATGTTTTGTTTGCTTGTTTATTAATATTATGAGATTAACAAAAAGTTTAGTCTTTTTTATTAAATAATTTATTAGAATATGTTCTTAATTTAATATTAGTAATATTGGTTAATCAATTTTTAAATCTTATTAATTATTCATCTTTCGGATTAAACATTTTTTTTGAGTTCAATAATTTTTATGGTGGCACCAAAAAATAAAAATTGTTTACAATATAAACAAAAGTGTGTTAATTTATTGTAATCGTGAAGTATAAAACTTTGTAACCGATGATTGATGATAAAGTTGTCTTAAAAATATGCATTTGAGTAATGTTAAACTTAACATGATCAAACAATATAAATATACTAAAATTTTTTTAACTGCCGATACTTTCGTTTTAATAATGATAACTATTATTAAAGTTAACAAGAAATTTTTTTCTGTTTACAAAATGGTTTACCAATTGATAACAAACTATACTAATTGTATAGATAATATAAATATCTTTTAGAAATTGCAAATTAAAGTCTATTCACAATAAACATCATCTTCTATTAGAATATGCAATAATAATAGAACTTTGATTGTAAATAAACTTTGATTTGCAATTTCTTAAAGATAGTTACTTTTTATTATAATATCCTAATAAACGGCTTTAAAAAGCAAATATTGCTGTAAAGATCAATAAAATCAATTCAAATGAAGTTAAAAGTGAGGAAGTAGAGTTAAAATTTGGAAGAACTGGATTTTCATTTGTTGGAGCATCTCCCTTTAAATCAAGATATACCGAGTGTTAAACATAATTTTAATGTTATAATCATTATAAAAAAATCACAACTAAACAAAAAGCTACCAATCAGTTTGTTTGATCATAATTGATTAGAAATTCTATTTTTTACACAAAAGTGATCAAGAACTCTAGACCAAATTTAAATTTTTTAGCGGGAAGTGAAAGTAAGGCGGGAAATGTGTTTTGGGAATAAAAAAAATGGATGAAAACAAGTTCAACCAAGTAAAAGAAGCTGAAATTAAGAAATTGTTAGAAAAAGAATGGACTTTTTTATTTAAAGAATATCCAATAATAACTAAAACAAAGTATCATAGAACGGAAGAAAAAGAATTAGAATGTATAAAAAAAATTAAAGAAGAACTTTATAATTCTTTAGAACCTATACTTATATTTGCTTTATTATGTTATTTTGGTTGTTTTACTACTAGTGGACCTTATAATCAAGTTGAAAAAATACTTATTTTATTATATCAATTAACTAAAGGTCTAAGTTTACATCAATTATCAGAAGAAGTTGAAATTCCTTACACAACATTACAAAAATTTCATGATGACATTTGGAAAAATAAAGAAGAAATTATTACTTGGGCTGATAATTCTATTCAAAATCATTTCTCTAATTACACTATTAGATCTATTGATGCTTTAATTAAAAATCCAAAATTATTTAAAGATACTACTCTTTTATTAGATGGTCATGATTTTAGAATAGATTTTAATAATCGAAAATATTTATTAAAATATAGAAAAAGAAGATTTTATTCATTTAAATTAAAAAAATCTGCCTTTAGAACACAAATGTGTATTGATAATTCAGATTTTTGTGTTTATATAAGTGAACTGTTACCATGTAAAGATAATCTTGATATAAATACATTTAGAAAATTAAAATTAGAAAAATTTATAAATGAAAGAGATGTTTTAATGCTTGATAGTGGTTATTTTTTAAGCTTACATGATGCTATAGAAAATAATGAAATAATTGGATTTACTTTAAATCTTCATAATTTTAAATATCCAATAAGAAAAAAACAAAATCAACTATTTTCTAAAGAAGCAGAAAATTATAATAAATAATTTTTAGTTAAAAGAAGTTCAATTGAAACTTTTTTTTCTAAATTTGGAAAATTATTTAAATATTTTGGTCCAACTTGTAAAGCTTATGTATTAGATCTAAAAATTTATGAAGCAAAATTAAAGATTGTTATAGTAATGTTTAATATTATGAATGGAGTTGGAATTTAGAAAATTTAGAACTTGTTGATAAGGATGAATTGGAAAATGAATTAAAAAGTGATTTACCAAAAAAACAAACTTTAGAAAAAGTTTTCCAGTCTATTGTAAATTGTGGAATGACAGATAAAAGAAAAAGAATTCCTTTTAAACAATTTACACCAAATACTAATCAATCTAAAAAACGTAATAAATAAATGATTTGTTGTGATTTAAATGTATTTAATTTTATTATTTTTAGTTAATTGTAAAAGTATTAATTTATTAGATTTTGGTCAAACAAATATAAAAATAAAGTTCCTGATCAAAATTGATCAAAATAATAATGATCAATCTAAAAGTTCATACTTAAATTTACAATTCAGAACCAAACAAAAAAATAAAAGATCACTATTTTAATTTTGTTTAACACTCACCATGGAATCTAAAGCACCAACAACACCTGCTTCTTTCATTGAACCCTTTAAACATTTATAATAATTTTGAAGTTCGTTCTTACAATTGTTGAAGAGTTTGCTCTTATTATCAAAAAATTGGTAACCAGTATGGTACATGTAGTCAAAATAAGCTCCATTATTCCATGCACACGAAACAAAATCTAATGCTCGACCAGAACAAGTGTCTGCACAAGTACCATCTTCGTAACTATCTAGTTTACCTCCACAAACACACACGGCAGAGTATTCACAGTCAAAGTTCGAATTACATGAAGATTCTGGCAATTTATCACATTTTCCTTCGTTACAATACCCACTATAACAATCATCGTAAGTTGATTCTGATTGTTATACATCAGAATATGGTGCTGGTGTTGGTATGGTTAAATGTAATACAGCTGCAAACAAATGTCAAAGATTATATTCCGCAAAAGTTGGAGACTCATGCTCCAATAATGAAGAATGTTATAGTGGATATTGTAATTCTGGAAAATGTGCACAACTCCCACAAAAAAGAGCATGTAGTGTTGGAAATAGTTGTAGTAACAATCCTGCTGCTTGCGTTTGTGGTGGTAAAGCAACTACAGTTGAAGATGGTGTTTGTGCTGCTTCTTGTCAAGGTCGTGCTTATGATGTTTATGCATGTGCTTGGAATGCAGGTATCACCTCAGACAAATCTATTTTCGTTCAAAATTTCTTTGATAATAAGAGTAAAGTTTTTAACTCATGCAAGAATGAAATTCAAAACTATTATAAATGTATGAGGGGATCCATGGGAACTGCTGGAGTAACAAGTACAGTAGATACCTTACCAAATAATCTTGAATTTAAGGGAGATGCACCAACTGATGAAAATCCAATTATACCAAAATATAATGATGGGACCAGAGTTGCTGTCTCCTCTAAAACAAAAACATCTTTAGCCTCTAATTATTCAATTATTGTAGCTTACATAATTTTACTTTTGATAAGTTTAACATTTTCTTTCTAAATTAAAAAAAATAGTAAATATCAGCTTGCTTTTTTATTGGATTAGAAAAAAAGGAATGCAATGAGGAAGCAGTAATAGTAGTTGATATTATTATTTATACTGTCAACTAGCTAACTAACTTGTCTGACATTAGTAATGCTTATAAAAAATAATATATTATTAGTGGCCAACTTTTATACAAATAAAAACTAAAATTTGAATAAAATATTTTCATACATTGTAAAACAATACCTAAATTAATAGTTTAAACTGATTTTTAATATGGTTTTATAAAATTATTGTTACTAGAGGAGAACAACTTTTGAAAGTTCGTTGAGGTACTGCGAAGAGGCATGTGGTTTTATCAACAACTGAAATGTTTCCATTAAAAAAAAAAGTGTTTATGTTGGTTAATATAAATTTGGAAAGTATATAAAAGAAAGACTATTTTTATTTTTTACAAACAAACTTTATTTTTGTAAAACCCTAATCGTAATCAACAACCAATCAAAAAAAAAACAATAAAAAAAAAAATGCACCATTTACACCGTCACACAAACAACAACAACAACAACAATAATAATACACATTCCTCTTCGCAGTCATCTTCTACTGCTTTTAGTGGCTATAGCGGTGGTAGTGGCAGTGGTTTTGGCTATAGCGGTGTAGAGGCACTGCCAATGATTTCTAAAAAGGCAAGAAAGTCACAACAAAAAAAAAGTTATAAAAAAGATCGTGCTTTTTTTATAAAAAGTCACAAAAATAATAATGGTCCATCCACTTCTGTTACA
>CADWAF010004833.1:0-18490 GCA_902984215.1 Willaertia magna | reverse complement strand
ATTATTATTTTGTAATCATTATTTAATTTAATAAACTTTTCAGTAATATTATATACTATATACAGTCAACTGATATTAATTTAACTGAAATTTGATTTTGATTAATTAAGGAATCTTTATTTTTAAAAATTGTAAAAAGAATTTAATTGAATTAAAATTTATATATCTTAAATTATGTTGAAGCATTAATTAATTTAATGATTATTTCAATACATACAATAATCAATTACACATAAATTTTCTTCTTTAAGAATATTGTTGTATATTCAATAGAGTTATAGAATTTTTTTTTTAAAATTATTACAGTAGTTATTACGTTGTTATTTCAAAAGTGTAATTTTTTTTAATTTAAAATCAAATTTACTTTATTTCCGAACGTTTTGTAAAGTCTTTTGTAATAATAATGTTACAAAAAAATGATTTAGAACAATTAATAAAAGAAATTATTTTATAAAATATAAAGTCTTTCCAGTTCTTTTGACTTGTTAATTATTTGTTATTTTTTAAAATCCGTTTTATTAAAAAAATATATTAATGTTACAAAAAGTTTACAAAGAATAATATGCAAACTACAATAAGTTATAAAAGTCAGAAATGAAATGAAATTTAACAATAAGAGTTACATAATGATGTTTAATTGATTAGGTGTTATAAACCAAATAAATTCTCTCCATTAACTGCTCTATCATTTTCTTCTTTTAATAAAGATGAAATTACAACAAATTTCTCAATTCAATTAGCAGTACTGTAATTGTATAATAAGACAATGTATTAATGATATATTATTGTAATTGTTAGAATAATTATTAAAATGAAATACTTTACAAAACCATTTTCGTAATTGTAATTTATTCTTTTATTAAAAGTTTATAATTAAGGAATTTTTGTAAAGTATTTATGTATAAACTCGTTGTTAAAAATAAAAAATATTTGATTTAAACAATAATAAATTAATTTTTTTAAAGAATTTATTTTCTATGTTGGTTATAAAAACTATTGTAACAACATTTTTATTTATTGATATAATTTATTTTCTATTTTATAACATTAAATTTAACATTACAAAATATAATAGATTTACAATAAAATAATTCAAGTGAAATTATTTAATTGACACAGTGAATAATTGTGGTTATAAAGTATTTAGTAATTTATTATTAATTTTAAGATAGATAGATCTATACAAGTAGATATAATATTTTTAATTAGAAACGTTTTGTAAAGTATTTTGTAAAATAAAATGATGTTACAAAAAAAATAACCATCCTATTTCAGAAATAAATTTCAATATATATTTAAAATTTAAATCATAGTATTTATAATATTATCTTAATATACATATAATAATATACTATTCCAATAATTTATTATTTTACTAAATTATTTTTTTTGGTTAATTTTTTAATTATAATAACTAACGATTAATTTTAGTTTTATTGGTTGTTGATGATAATGTTTTTGTTAATTTTTTAAATTCGGAACTCTTTGTAGAGTATTTAAAAATGATGACATTTCTAATTATAAATAAGGCTTTTAAATAAGTGGAAATAAACGTCACAATTTGCAGAAAATAGACTTTCAACATTAGAGATTGTTATTAATTTTAAGAAAGTTCTAATTTACTCAACTAGAAAATTAATAAATTACATTTTTATTATCATGATTAAATCTTTTACAAATTATTATTTCAGCCCAATCTCTTATTAATGTATTTAAACTTTTTACTTTATTTAAAGCAATTTAATTAAGACCAGTTAGATTCCCTTTTTCTGTAAAGAAGAAAGAAAAATCAATTATACAGTGTTGTTGCATTGTGTAATAGTTAAATTTTATATTGTACTGTCAATTAATTGAGACATTGACAACACAAAAATTAATTGTCCTTAAATCTATTGCAATAACAATCTGCAATACTCTTTTCTCTTCACGAAATCACCAAATGAATCGAAAATCTCTCTTTTTTAGTAATTTTAAAGAAAAATAATTAATAAAAGGTTTATAGTAGTAAAAAAAGCTTTATAAAAAAGCTATTACAATGGTATTTATCTAAAAGTTTATTCACCAAATAAAGAAACGGTTAAACGTAGTATTGTTCCTCCAACTTTAAGTCTCCCTCTACAACCAATTAATTATGACTCAAAAATTGATGCACAAATTTATCATCAACAGTAGTACTTTAATCTAAATACGCGTATTGTAAAATTGTTATATTTACACAAAAAAGTATATGTAAGTAATAAATTATCTAGAAATTATTCCCTTAATTTATTTTTCTACTTTAAAGTAAATTCTCTATCGAAATATTCTCTTCACAGACTTTATTTACTTGGTGTAGAAATATTTATAATTACGTACGCGGTTGAGGAGAGAAATAATATTTCCAATAAATACTAATAATTTAATCCATTTAACAGAACAAAGACAATGTCCAGAATTATTAACTTTTTTATAATTTTAAAATAAATATTAAATAATTTAATTTTTCTTCTTTGAGGATATTGTTGTAGGTTTGTGTAGAATTGAGTTGTAAGTTTGGCTGTTGAGAATTGATTTTTTTATAAAATTCGAGCGCAAAAAAATGAACGATTTGGAAGACGAAATTATTGAGCTCAGGAGAGGTATCGTTGAGAGAGACAAGAAACTTAGCATTGTGGAAAAAGAGATTGGAAAATTAACATCCATGGTATTAATGTTAGCGAATATAAAAAAGAAGGAAAAAGTTGTATGTAATGTGGAAAACGTTGAGAATATATTAAAGTCGGAAGTAGATAAAGAGAGTGAATGGAAAAAGGTTGAAACAGTGAATAGAAAAGTCCCAATTCATAAGAGTAACGGTCAAAAACAGAAAATCAAAAAGGGCGGTAAAATTCATAGAAGCGGGAAATGTATTCCAAACACTTTACAAAAACCGTTAAAAAAAAAAGAGGAAAAAAAAAAAAGAAAATGTAACGGTTAAAAAAAAAACAACAAAAATAATTTATTCTTAAACACTGATACTCCAAACGAAAATTTTATAACAAAAAAAAATAACAACAATTACAAGAATAACTTTAACAACCCTGAAAGTAATTACTCAGATAACAATTGGAAAAACCCTATTAACCTTGCACAACAAATCCAAACTAACAAACCAGTAATAATGTCTAGCACCAAAAGAACCAGAGACCAAAATGATAGCTCTGAAAAGAGTAGTGGTTTTAAGAAAAACAATAGAGACTACTCATTTGGTATAACAGTCATAACAGGAGACGAAGTGAGTGATATTTTTTATGAATATATCATAAACATAGTTCCAGATTCTAAAACCAGTGAAATTTATAAACTAGAACTTAAACTTAACCTCATTCAAATCTTATGTAATTCAGAAAAGAACAGAACTTTTATAATAAAGCTCTTCAATAATAAAATTACAAGAAAAGGAACTATTATATAATACTTTATAACCAAAATCAACTTCGAGAGCTCACTTAAGGATTTACAATATGAATCTAATAGTATAGATGATATTTACTCTAGAATCAAAGTTATCCTTAAAGAACTTTATGAAAACAATCAACAAGCCATTCAAACTCTCAATCTTTCAAATAATTATAAAACTGGATTATTTAAACTTAGAGTTGGCTACACCAATGATGTGTTTGGTGAAAAATTAAAAAAGCATAACTTTGTAGTTTACAAAATTTATGCTGTGTTGGCTAATGAAAATTTAAATGTATGCCAAATGTCTTTTCCAGCAGCGTCATACTCAAAAAGATTGGTCAAAGACATAGTTTCTCAATTAGTTAATAAGGCTGGAATCCTATTTGAAGAATCCAGATACAAACTTATCAAAGAAAAATCGAGATATAACGACAAAGAAATGTTTTATAGAGTCTAATTTACATGTCTTACAAGTGATGAGACAAGAGCCTTGATCGACAAAAACCACCAATGCAAAGGTGACCTGAACGACAACTCAAAAGCTAAGACTAAGAAATTCAAACACATGGGGAACGAATTCAGACTTAGAGCTGAAAAACTTAAAACAAAACCGACAGATAATACATACAACTTTTCCAACACAAGTAATGAAGTAATAGAAGGTAAATTACAACAACAGGAAACCAAGATAGAAGGACTAAAGAAAGACATTAAAACAATTAATACCAAGCTCAACAGCATGGATGAAAGAATTGGTTCAGTTGAGGATGGAGTTAGAAATATTATTCTA
This sequence comes from Willaertia magna, assembly GCA_902984215.1. NCBI lineage: Eukaryota > Heterolobosea > Eutetramitea > Acrasida > Naegleriidae > Willaertia > Willaertia magna. The sequence continues at coordinate 14,280 of CADWAF010004833.1, read as the reverse complement.
ATTCTATCCAACCAATTTGACTTTGACCCAACAGAATATGGTGTATATGATGAAGAAGACGAAGAAGGGGACAAAGGCATGAATAACCACAATAACAATGTCTCTGCTTAAAATAGTAACCTACAATCCTAATGGTTTAATTCCATCCATCTCCAAGGATACATCTAAGATGGAAAACATCCTAAACATGATGGAAACCAACAATCTAGACATACTTGCTATCAACGATACCCACCTTAACGAGCTCAATAAAGTTAAATCCGTGTTCAAAGTTTCTTCTAAGTTTCGTAAATTTGTTTTTCTAAACTCGGATGAAAATCATTCATTCAGAGGAACAGCATTCTTCACTAAAGGAATAGCAAACATAAAACAAGCCTCAACCAACATACAACTAGTTAAAGGACGTCTCCAACATTTAATTTTAAATTTACGAGGACAAGAAATTAATTTACTAAACCTCTACAACTGCCCAGGTGACCAGATTGACAAAGAAGAAGAGGAAATACTAGAAAAATTACGTAATGCCCTATTGATAATTGGAAAACAACCAGTAATACTTTTAGGGGATTTTAATTGTGACCTCAATTCTATTGACAGAAATAAGGCAAAAATTTGGAAAGATCTTATCAACCAATTCAATCTTTCAATTCTCAACAATTCACTCCCAACTTACAATAGAGTTCAGAAAGACAAATATGGGGATGATAAAATAGTAATGAAATACTTGGACCATGTTGTTATATTCAATCATTTCAAATGCATTAAAGAGCTGAAATTATCATCAGTTACTAATAATGACCATTTACCAATTGGTTTTAAACTTTCCATAAATGAAAACAAAACTTGGAAGGTTTTCATTAAAAACAAGAATTTACCAAAGTCTGAAGAGCTAAACTCAATGTTTGATGATTGTAATAGCAACTTTATTGAATTCTTTAATAGAATTTCCAAAAACATTAAAGAAGTAAACCAAAAAAGATATGTTTTTGCAAAGAATTCCATAAACAGTAATCTGAAAATTAAGAAATTAAAAAAAGATATTTACGAGATTAAATCAATTATTAGAGATACAGGCAACGTACAATTAACTAAGGAGCTTTACAAAAAAAGCAGTGAACTCAAGAATTTGGTTAAAGAGGAATGTAGAAACAAGAAGAACAACTTTATTGAAAAATTAAACGACCCAAAGCTGGGACTAATGTTTAAGTATGACCAAATAGTTAATTCCAATAACACAAATTGGAATAATATACTTAAAACCACTAGTGAACAAGAAATTATTAATTTCTTCACAAACAAGTTTAAAAAAGATGATAAAAAAATCAAATTAAAGGAACCCAAATCCACAATTAAAGAAGGACCGGTTTGGAATTTGATTACAATTAAGGAAGTAGAAGAAAGTATCAACAAAATGAAATCTAAATCGACTGGAATCGATAGTATCCCATTAGAAATTTTCAAAAGATTTGATAAAAAACTATTAACTGAATTAACGAAATACTATAACCAGTTAATTGACGAAGGTAATATCCCACAAGAATTCAAACAAGGGTGGATTAAACTTATTCCAAAAAAAGAAAATATAACTACTGCCAAAGACCTTAGACCCATAGCTATAATGAATTATTTTCAACATTATAGCTAAGAAATTGAAAAATTGGGCTAAAGTAAATCTTAACATTAGACAACAAGCATTCCTTCTAAAAAGAGAAGTGATGAACCAAGTATTCGCAGTCAAAAGTTTAATCAAAACAAACAGTAAAGACTTAATAGTTGTAAACCTGGATGTTGAAGGTGCCTACGACCATGTAGATGTGAATCTTATTGAAATGGGAATGAAACACTGTAAGTTCCCAGAAAAACTTAAAGAATTTATTATCAATGCCTACCAAGGACATAATTTAAAGCTAGAAATCAAGAATGAGTTAAAAGGAGAGATTCTCAAAACCAGAGGTATCTCCCAAGGCTGCCCATTAGCCCCTTTAATTTATGATTGTATTACACAAATTATTATAGATAAGGCAATTCAAAAATGGAAGATACCAATAGACTCTTGTAATATCAATCTTGAATCTGTTGGAATCCTTAATTTTGCTGATGATTTATACTTAATTGGAAGTATAAACAAGAACTTTAACAAACGATTAAAAAACATCAACACATGGATGACTAGAATTAAGCTCAATATAAATGCAGATAAATCTAAATGCATTATATTTGGAAAATATAACAACAACCTACTACCAAAGATTAAAGATAAACTAATCTTAGTAGTTAATGACGAAAGAATATTGGGAAACTATTTTAAAGAAAATAATTTAATTAAAATGGACATAATTAAAAGAACAAACACTATCAAACAAAGCTTGAAATACATCCCAAACAAAATACTTGACATTAATAATTACAAGAAAATTACCCAAACCAAATACATATCAAACTTTATCCACCTCGCAAGAGGTAACGTAATTCAAGACAAATTCTTAGAAGAAATTGATAAAGAAATTAGAATGGGCATTAAAACTAAACTTCAAATCGCTGCTAATACACCCACTAATTTATTCTATACTAAACAGGAGGAAGAGGGACTTGGATTGAGGAAACTAAAAATATAAACTGAACTACTCACCGTCCATACAATGAGAAATAAATTTTACTCCAACTACAGATTAGTGAGCTTACTCACCAGTAAAAGCCTGGGAATGTCGAGACATCATGAAAAATTACAGAACTTGGATATTTACGAAAACTTCTGGAATACCATGGAAACATACCAATTACATAAAGTCGACAAATCCACTACTAAATTCAATACCCACAATATTCATAAATTAAGAAGAAAGGTCACCATCTATACTGACGGATCCAAAACTAAAGACAACACTGGCTATGCATTCCTCATTAAATCTAATAACGGATCATCTAAACATTCATTCAAAATTAACCCAAATTATTCTAACAATGTAGCTGAATTAGCTGCAATACTACATTCAATCAAATTATCACCCAAAGGAGCAAATATTGAACTTTATACAGATAGTAATATCGCCTGTAATATTATTGAAAACAACGATTATGTTGGAAACTTCATGTGTTTCAAAAAGAAAATTTACAAAACACTTAACAATAATAACCAAACCCTTAAGATAAAAAAAGTTAAAGCACATAGTAATAATGAACAAAACAATTTGGTTGACAAATGGGCTAAAGAAACGGAAAAGAACATTGATATTTTTGAAATACAAGAATTGTTTAACTACAACCAATTAATATTCCAAAATAAGAAAAAAATCATAATATTCGACTGGAGGAACAGAATCCTTGAACTAGACTACAAAGAAATTAAGAATGACAAATATAAATACTCAAAACCTATACAAAGAATCAACAGCAATGGTTTTGACACAATTGATGAAAACCTTACATACAGCTTCATAAAGGAAAAACTATCAGCAACAACTAAAGCACAACTCTGGAGAAACATAAACGAATGTCACTACATTCCAATAACTAACCATATCAACCAATGTAAGACATGTAATAAGGAACTCAACTTATGCCACCTTATGACGGAATGCCCTAACACTACCAAGGAAAGAAACTGGGCCTCTGAAAACGTCAAAAGACTGACAGGTAAAAACTTTATAATCACAAAGTATAATAATGCTCTATTCTACAATGTTATAATACTGAATTACAAAGGAATAATTACCAAGGAGGATATTTTTTTCACTAAAGTCACGAACTACAAAAAATGCATAGTGGAACTCCAAACAACTTTGGCGTTATTTGCAGCAAAATGCTACAAAATACTCAGAAAACAAAATCATTCCCAAGGGAACTAGCAATAAATAATCAAATTTTTTTATAAAATTATTACGTTATTTGTTTCGTTGTTGTTTTAAAGTGGATGTAATTTTTTATTTTTAAATTTTTTTTAATTTAGAACGTTTTGAAATGTGTTTTGTAAAATAAATTTATAAAACATAAAACAATAATTACTTGATGAAACCTTTTCCATTCTTTAATTTATCATTCCGATATACAATTCTCAATTACTGAATAATTTATCATTTTGTTGAAACAATAAATAAAAAATATGGATAATTAAATTCTGTTTAAAATTTATTGTGCGGTTTTGTTTACTATTGTGAGTAATGAATATTCATGCAATTAGGAAATTAAAAAATCCTTATTACCAATTACTTACCTTTGAAAATAAAAGGAAATGAAAAATTTTGGCGCCACTTTCTTTTTTCATTTGAATTCATCAGTTTTCATCTTGTCACATCATTCAAACTTTCGCTTTCAAAAAAAATGTCAAGATATAACTCACCATCTACTTCTTCCTCTCCATTAACCACACCATCATCTTCTTTCAATAAAGATGAAGTTGAAAAACAAATTGAAGAATGGAAGAATAAATATTTAAATAAATATATTTGTCCAATTAGTCAACAATTAATGATTGATCCAGTCACCATTGAAACTGGACAAACTTATGATAGAAAAACAATTGAAGAATGGTTAAAATCTAAAAATACATGTCCCATAACTAGAGCTACATTAAAATCAAAAACTTTAGCTAGAAATGTGATTTTAAAAGATACTATTGATGAAAAAGTAAATAAATTTATTAAAAAAGTAATTAAACATGTTAAAATGTGGTCAACTGATATTAATTTAATTGATTTATGTTTAGAGTTAATTAATGAATCATTAGATTTAATTAAAAGTGAAGACAGTTTTAAAAATTGTAAAAATGATTTAATTGAATTAAAATTTAATATTTTATTAAATGAATTGAATGAAGATAAATTATTTAATAATTATATGAAATCAATAAATGAATTACAAGATTTACAATTAAAATTAATTAAATTAAAAGAATTAGAAAATAAACTAATTAATGATAAATATTTACAAAAATATTATAACGAGTTAATGACTTTGTTAATTCAATTAAAAAATAATGATTTAATTTTTGAAACATTTACAAAATATTGTAAATTAAGTAATTTAGACAATAATTTAATTGACAAAATTTTAAATTATTTAGAAACTGATGAATTTAAATTAGATATTTTAATTATTTTATTTAATGAAAGCAATTATAATAGAAATACTATTTTTAAAAAATTATTAAATTTTAAAATTGATATAAATAACAACAAATTCATTCCATTTATTAAACAGTTAATTAAAGAAATTAATTTAAAAGAAATTTTATTATTTAATTCAGTAACATTTTCAAAATATATTCGTGAATTTAAAAATAATATTAAAGAAGAATTAATTTTTATTTTTGAAAAAGAATATAAAAATAATAATGATATTAAATATTTAGAACTGCTTTATAGACTTTTTAAAAACGATAAAAATATTGAGTCACAATTATTAAATGAATACAAGAAATTGAATTTATTAGATAAATTTATTGAATTATACACAAAAACGAATGAAAATAAATTGGATATATTTAATTTAATGTTGTTACAAGTATTACAAAATCAAAATAAAGAAATTATAGAATTAAAAACATTTATTAATAATAATTTACTTCAAAATAATAATTTAGAAAATGAAACTTTAGATTTAAATTTTTTTAAAATTTGTAGCAAAAAACCCATTATTAAATGTACACATGACTAGTTTCCTAACTACTTACTTTCTGATCCTCATTTTTTGTGAAGTTAGTGTTGTAAATTAGCGCTTAGGCGACCCATTAGAGTAGAAAAGAATAATTTATTAAATACCTTAAATGTGCTAATTATCACACAATAATTTTAGATGATAAAGGAGTTGTATTTTCTTGTGAATATCATTTAAATAATAACAATGTTAACCATTAGATTTTTTACAATCAAAAATTAAACTCATTTCCGTTACAGCTAAACAATCAATTTTATATTGAGTTTAAATCTATTTATTCCAATAATTATAGTGCTGGTTATTCAGCTTTAGTTACAAAGGAAAATAAAGTTTATATGCACAAAAGTAATAATGGTTTATTATTGGATAATAATAATAATAAATTTGGTGATTTTTATAAGTTAGATGAAGTGTTTTAAATAGTTTAAATTTATCTTATTTATATGTTATTGGGAATGATAATGGTTCTATGGTTGTGGTATACTGATTATTTAATTAATGAAGATTTTGGGGATAATAAGAATTTAAATTTATTTTTTGTGAGACTTAAAAATCAATTATTGAATTACAAAAATTTATTTATCGATGTTCAGTTTATAATTTAAAACGTAAATTTACAATAAAATTATTTCGTACTAATTTTTTAATCAAGTGTAATGTGCTTTAAGGATTGGAGATGAATTTTTACAAAAGTGGCATATTAATTTTATTGAGTTTTACATTACAAATCTAATATCAATAAACGAATTTTTGTAATCTAATTGAGTGTAAAGTTTAATAAAAAATAAATTTAAATTCTTATTATCACCAACAACACTTTCATCAATTAAATAATCAGTATAAATCACAAACATATTATCGAAACCCATACTAACAATCTTTAAATAAGGTAAAGTGTTATTTAATAAGCCATTACAAGTTAACATGACATAATCTTCAATTTTAGAGTAACTATCAAAAGATAAATTATCTTCATATGTATAAATCTTATTTTCTTTTGTAATAAAAGCAAAAAAAAAATGTAGAACTAAAACTATTACCAAATAAAGAACTTAATTCCATTCCACTTGGCAAATTTAAAACTGTATAATCAATAAGTGTTTTATAATGGTCAATAATAATTAATTCGTTATTATGGGAATATAAAATTGAATATTTATATGTAGATGAAATGAATCTAATTTTCAAGTTAACAAACTCTAGTGGTTTAAAATAAAAGTTTTCGTTATTATCGTCATTATTTTCGTTAGCTTTATATTGACCACAAAAATACACAATTCCTTTATCATCTAAAATTATTGCGTGATAATCACCACATTTTAAATCTTTAATTTTGACATGTTGTAATGAATTATTCTTTATAAAAGAATTAAAAACTGAATTTTTGTGTCCTAATTCTAATTGACCACCATCATTACAGCCACTAACATAAAGTAAATTATTTTCCGTTACAATAAATATAACGTCATAATTTACTCTCATTAATTTTATATTTTCATTAAATTTTTCTATTTTTGTAAATGTAAATTGTTGTTCTTCATCTTCTGATAATACTATTGCAATTCCCGTAAAATATAATTGATTTAATTCATCAATCATATAAGTAGAATCATATCCACATTCTATTAATTTTGTTTTATATGCTAAATTTGGAATTTGTGTAAATTCTTCTATACTAGTAATTTCTTTACCTAATCCAAGTTCACCACTTTCATTATTTCTGTAACCAAATATTAAACTGCCAGTGGTCAACAACATGATGGAATGGATACCAATTGATTTTATAGATTTAATTTGTAGTGAAATCATTTTGTTTTCAAAAGTTGTATAATGATTTTCGCAAAATAATATCAGTGAATGTTGTGGCATTTTTTGTTTTTAACTTTTACAATAAGTTATACATTTTCTTTTATTTTAAATTACAAATTCAATATCAATAAATGAATTTTTGCAATCCAATAATTGATTTTTAAGTTTAACAAAAAATAAATTTAAATTCTTATTATCATCAACAATATCTTCGCTAATTAAATAATCAGTATAAATAACATACATATTACTGTAATCCATTCCAATAATCTTTAAATTAAGTAAAGTGTTACTTAAAAAACTATCATTTAACTTGACATAATCTCCCACTTGAAAATCCATATCATAAGGTAATTCGTAGTTCTTTTTATGTACATAGATTTTATTTTTTTTTGTAATAAATGCTGTAAAATATTCAGCGCGATAAGCATTAGAAAATAAAGAATTTAATTCTATTCCACTTAGTAAAACTAATACTGTGTAAACTATTGGTGTTTTGTATTGATCTAAAATAATTAATTCATTATTATAGGAATACAATATAGAAAATTGACTGGTGGCTGAAATGGATTTAATTTTGGAGCTTACAAACTTTAGTGGTTTAAAATAAAAATTTTCATTATTATCGTTATTATTTTCATTATATTTATATTTTCCACAAAAATACACAATTCCATTATCATCTAAAATTATTGCGTGATAATCAACACATTTTAAATCTTTAATTTTGATGTGTTGTAATGAACTATTCTTTACAAAAGAATTGTAAACTGGATTGTTATGACCTAGTCCTAATTGGCCTCCATCATTTCTTCCACGAACGTAAAGTAAATTATTTTCTGTTACTACAAATACAACGTCATAAGCTATTCTAATAAATTTAATATTTTCACTAAACTTTTCCATTTTAGTAAAAGTAAATTGTTGTTCCCCATTTTCTGATAAAATTTTTGCAATTCCAGTAAAATAAAATTGATTAAATTCGTCAACAATAAAAGTACATTCATATCCACATTCCATAAATTTTATTTTATTTTCTAAATTTAGAATTTGTATAAATTCTTTTGCATCAATTTCTTTGCCTAAACCAATATCACCATTTCCATTATTTCCATATCCAAACACTAAACCATTATTTGTTAATACTACGATACAATCATTACCTGATTTAATTGATTTTATTCTTAAATTTTTAAGTGGAATTGTTTCATTTATCAATATTGTTATTTTATTCTCGTTAATCATATAAAGTGAAAGTTGTGGCATTTTTTTACAATGATCGAGCGCAAAAAAATAAACGATTTAGAAAACAAAATTATTGAGCTCAAGAGAGGTATCGTTGAAAAAGATAAAAAACTTAGCATTGTGGAAAAAGAGATTGAAAAATTAACATTCATAATATTAATGTTAGCGAATATAAAAAAGAAGGAAAAAGTTGTATGTAATGTGGAAAACGTTGAGAATATATTAAAGTCGGAAGTAGATAAAGAGAGTGAATGGAAAAAGGTTGAAACAGTGAATAAAAAAGTCCCAATTCATAAGAGTAACGGTTAAAAACAGAAAATCAAAAAGGGCGGTAAAATTTATAAAAGTGGGAAAAGTATTCCAAACACTTTACAAAAACCGTTAAAAAAAAAAGAGGAAAAAAAAAAGAAAATGTAACGGTTAAAAAAAAACAACAAAAATAATTTATTCTTAAACACTGATACTCCAAACGAAAACTTTATAACAAAAAAAAATAACAACAATTACAAGAATAATTTTAACAACCCTGAAAGTAATTACTCAGATAACAATTGGAAAAATCCTATTAACCTTGCACAACAAATCCAAACTAACAAACCAGTAATAATATCTAGCACCAAAAGAACCAGAGACCAAAATGATAGCTCTGAAAAGAGTAGTGGTTTTAAGAAAAACAATAGAGACTACTCCTTTGGTATAACAGTCATAACAGGAGACGAAATGAGTGATATTTTTTATGAATATATCATAAACATAGTTCTAAGTTTTAAAACCAATAAGATTTATAAACTTGAACCTAAATCTAACCTTATACAAATCTTATGTAATTCAAAAAAGGATAGAACTTTTATAATAAAGCTCTTCAATAAGGAAATTACAAGAAAAGGAACTATAACACAATATTTTATAACCAAAATCAACTTCGAGAGCTCATTTAAGAATTTACAATATGAATCAAATAATATAGATGATATTTACTCTAGAATCAAAGTTATCCTTAAAGAACTTTATGAAAACAATCAACAAGCCATTCAAACTCTCAATCTTTCAAATAATTATAAAACTGGATTATTTAAACTTAAAGTTGGCTACACTAATGATGTGTTTGGTGAAAAATTAAAAAAGCATGACTTTGTAATCTACAAAATTTATGTTGTATTGGTTAATGAAAACTTAAACGTATACCAAATGTCGTTTCCAGCAGCGTCATACTCGAAAAGATTAATCAAAGACATAGTTTCTCAATTAGTTAATAAGGCTAAAATCTTATTTAAAGAATCCAAATACAAACTTATCAAAGAAAAATCGAGATATAACAACAAAAAAATGTTTTATAGAGTCCAATTTACATGTCTTACAAGTGATAAGACAAGAGTCTTGATTGACAAAAACCACCAATGCAAAGGTGACCTTAACGATAACTCAAAAGCAAAGACCAAGAAATTTAAACACATAGAGAATGAATTCAGACTTAGAGCTGAAAAACTTAAAATAAAACCGATAAATAATACATACAACTTTTCCAACACAAGTAATGAAGTAATTGAAGGTAAATTACAACAATAAGAAACTAAAATAAAAGGACTAAAAAAAGACATTAAAACAATTAATACCAAGCTCAACAGCATGGATGAAAGAATTGGTTCAGTTGAGGATGGAGTTAGAAATATTATTCTAATTCTATCCAACCAATTTGACTTTGACCCAACAGAATATGGTGTATATAATGAAGAAGACGAAGAAAGAAACAAAAGCATGAATAACCACAATAACAATGTCTCTGCTTAAAATAGCAACCTATAATCCTAATGGTTTAATTCCATCCATTTCTAAGGATATATCTAAGATGAAAAACATCCTAAACATAATGGAAACCAACAATCTAAACATACTTGCTATCAACAATACTCACCTTAACGAACTCAATAAAATTAAATCCGTGTTCAAAGTTTCTTCTAAGTTTCGTAAATTTGTTTTTTTAAACTCGAATGAAAATCATTCATTCAAAAAAACAGCATTCTTCATTAAAGGAATAACAAACATAAAACAAGCCTCAACCAACATACAACTAGTTAAAAGACGTCTCCAACATTTAATTTTAAATTTACGAGGACAAGAAATTAATTTACTAAACCTCTACAACTGCCCAGATGACCAGATTAACAAAGAAGAAGAAGAAATACTAGAAAAATTATGTAATGCCCTATTGATAATTGGAAAACAACCAGTAATCCTTTTAGGAGATTTTAATTGTGACTTCAATTCTATTGACAAAAATAAAGCAAAAATTTGGAAAGACTTTATTAACCAATTCAATCTTTCAATTCTCAACAATTCACTCCCAACTTACAATAGAGTTCAGAAAGACAAATATGGGGTTGATAAAATAGTAATGAAATACTTGGACCATGTTGTTATATCCAATCATTTCAAATGCATTAAAGAGTTGAAATTATCATCAGTTACTAATAATGACCATTTATCAATTGGTTTTAAACTTTCCATAAATGAAAACAAAACTTGGAAGGTTTTCATTAAAAACAAGAATCTACCAAAGTCTAAAGAGCTAAACTCAATGTTTGATGATTGTAATAGCAACTTTACTGAATTCTTTAATAGAATTTCCAAAAACATTAAAGAAGTAAACCAAAAAAAATATGTTTTTGCAAAAAATTCCATAAACAGTAATCTGAAAATTAAGAAATTAAAAAAGATATTTACAAGATTAAATCAATTATTAGAAATACAGGCAACGTACAATTAACTAAGGAACTTTACAAAAAAAAGCAGTGAACTCAAGAATCTGGTTAAAGAAGAATGTAGAAACAAGAAGAATAACTTTATTGAAAAATTAAACGACACAAAGCTGGGACTAATGTTTAAATATGACCAAATAGTTAATTCCAATAACACAAATTGGAATAATATACTTAAAACCACTAATGAACAAGAAATTATTAATTTCTTCACAAATAAGTTTAAAAAAGATGATAAAAAAATCAAATTAAAGGAACTCAAATCCACAATTAAAGAAGGACCGGTTTGGAATTTGATTACAATTAAGGAAGTAGAAGAAAGTATCAACAAAATGAAATCTAAATCGACTGGTATCGATAATATCCTATTAGAAATTTTCAAAAGATTTGATAAAAAACTATTAATTGAATTAACGAAATACTATAACCAGTTAATTGGCGAAAGTAATATCCCACAAGAATTCAAACAAGAGTGGATTAAACTTATTCCAAAAAAAGAAAATATAACTACTACCAAAGACCTTAGACCTATAGCTATAATGAATTTAAATTATCGAATTATTTTCAACATTATAGCTAAGAAATTGAAAAATTAGGTTAAAGAAAATCTTAACATTAAACAACAAGCATTCCTTCCAAAAAAAGAAGTAATGAACCAAGTATTCGCAGTCAAAAGTTTAATCAAAATAAACAGTAAAGACTTAATGGTTGTAAACCTGGATGTTGAAAGTGCTTACGACCATGTGGATGTAAACTTTATTGAAATGGGAATGAAACACTGTAAGTTTCCAGAAAAACTAAAAGAATTTATTATCAATACCTACCAAGGACATAATTTAAAGTTAGAAATCAAGAATGAGTTAAAAGGAGAGATTTCTAAAACCAGAGGTATCCCCCAAGGTTGCCCATTAGCCTCTTTAATTTATGATTGTATTACACAAATTATTATAGATAAGACAATTTAAAAATGGAAGATACCAATAGACCCTTGTAATACCAATCTTGAATCTGTTGGAATCTTTAATTTTGCTGATGATTTATACTTAATTGGAAGTATAAACAAGAACTTTAACAAACGATTAAAAAACATCAACACATAGATAACTAGAATTAAGCTCAATATAAATGCAGATAAATCTAAATGCATTATATTTGGAAAATACAATAACAACCTATTACCAAAGATTAAAGATAAACTAATCCCAGTAGTTAATGACGAAAGAATATTGGGAAACTATTTTAAAGAAAATAATTTAATTAAAATGGACATAATTAAAAGAACAAACACTATCAAACAAAGCTTGAAATACATCTCAAACAAAATACTTGACATTAATAATTACAAGAAAATTACTCAAACCAAATACATATAAAACTTTATCCACCTCGCAAGAGGCAACGTAATTCAAGACAAATTCTTAGAAGAAATTGATAAAGAAATTAGAATGGGCATTAAAACTAAACTCCAAATCGCTGCTAATACACTTACTAATTTATTTTATACTAAACAGGAGGAAAGGGGACTTGGATTAAGAAAACTAAAAACACAAACTGAACTACTCACTGTCCATACAATAAGAAATAAATTTTACTCCAACTACAAATTAGTGAGTTTACTCACCAGTAAAAGCTTAGAAATGTCGAGACATCATGAAAAATTACAGAACTTGGATATTTACAAAAATTTCTAGAACACCATGGAAACGTACCAATTACATAAAGTTGACAAATCCACTACTAAATTCAATACCCACAATATTCATAAATTAAGAAGAAAGGTCACCATCTATACTGACGGATCCAAAACTAAAGACAACACTGGCTATGCATTCCTCATTAAATCAAATAACGGATCATCCAAACATTCATTCAAAATTAACCCTAATTATTCTAACAATGTAGCTGAATTGGCTGCAATACTACATTCAATCAAATTATCACCCAAAGGAGCAAATATTGAACTTTATACAGATAGTAATATCGCCTGTAATATTATTGAAAACAACGATTATGTTGGAAACTTCATATGTTTCAAAAAGGAAATTTACAAAACACTTAACAATAATAACCAAACCCTTAAGATAAAAAAAGTTAAAGCACATAGTAATAATGAACAAAACAATTTGGTTGACAAATGGGCTAAAGAAACGGAAAAGAACATTGATACTTTTGAAATACAAGAATTGTTTAACTACAACCAATTAATATTCCAAAATAAGAAAAAAATCATAATATTCGACTGGAGGAACAGAATCCTTGAACTAGACTACAAAGAAATTAAGAATGACAAATATAAATACTCAAAACCTATACAAAGAATCAACAGCAACGATTTTGACACAATTGATGAAAACCTTACATACAGTTTCATGAAGGAAAAACTATCGGCAACAACTAAAGCACAACTCTGGAGAAACATAAACGAATGTCACTACATTCCAATAACTAACCATATCAACCAATGTAAGACATGCAATAAGGAACTCAACCTATGCCACCTTATGACGGAATGCCCTAACACTACTAAGGAAAGAAACTGGGCCTCTGAAAACGTCAAAAGACTGACAGGTAAAAACCTTATAATCACAAAGTATAATAATGCCCTATTCCACAATGTTATAATACTGAATTACAAAGGAATAATTACCAAGGAGGATATCTTTTTCACTAAAGTCACGAACTACAAAAAATGCATAGTGGAACTCCAAACAACTCTGGCGTTATTTGCAGCAAAATGCTACAAAATACTCAGAAAACAAAATCATTCCCAAGGGAACTAGCAATAAATAATCAAATTTTTTTTACAATGATATCGTTT
>CADWAF010004829.1:0-15192 GCA_902984215.1 Willaertia magna | reverse complement strand
AATAGTGGAATAGATGCATTAGTCACTGAAGATAATAAAATTTATTTGAAAACTGAACAAACTTCAAGTTATGGAATAATTAAAAATACTAACAATACATTTATCTACCGAAAAACACCATTTCAAAAACAAAGTAAAATTATTGACATGAAGGGAGGATTTTGTCACTTTATTGTTTTATTGGAAAATGGAAAAGTGTATTCAATTGGATTTAATAATTTAGGTCAACTTGGTTTTGATAAATCAATTATTAAAAAAACACATGAATTTAAACAAATTATATTAAAAACAAGAGAAGATATTTTTGTTGATAAAATCTTTGTAAGTTCAAGAGGAACTGTTTTAAGAACTGATACTGAATTTATTTTTCTTGGTGAAGTTATTGAAGGATTTACACAATCTTTTCACATTCCAGGTATTGAATATAGTTATATTTTAAAGAGAGAAGAAGGAAATAATAGAAAATGGAATGAAATTAGTTTTTACTTCTAATAGCTAAAGTCAGTTTTCCAAAATCACTCCATTTAAATATAAAAATTAAAAATTTATTGAAAATAAAAAAAATGTCAACGCCAAATTCGGAACATATAAAACCTGCCTCTTCTTCATCATTCTCTGACAACAATTTCTATCAATCGAATAATAATAATACATACTATGGTCATCAAAGAGCGAATAGTTCCGATTCTCATAATAGACCAAATTTTACAAATTCTAATTTTCAAGGAATTGCTTCTACATCACCCACAATAAATAGTGAAGGAGGATTTTTCAGTAAAATTACAAAATATTTCGTTCCCGTCTCTACAAATACTACAACATCAACCACCATCAATTCCTCCTCCTCTTCCTCTAATAATAGTACCTATAGTCAATCCCCTCCAACCCCAACCAACCTTGTAGGTACAGCATCTTATGATTATTATCAACAAAAACAGAAACAATTACAGAAACGACAAAAAAAATTTAATAATACAACTCAAGCCTTACCTGGTACGATAACTAAAGTAAAAGGTGGGAATGGGGTTTTACCTCAAGTTTTATCGGAACAGATTGGAGTATTTCCAACGTTAAATACAACTAATAGTAGTAGTAGTATGGATAATAATAATAGAAATAGTTTTGATATAACTAAACGAAATTCTTCATCCACTACTAGTTCTACTAATAATTCTACTCCGAATAGTCCATATCCTAATAGTAGTGGCAGTAGTGGTGGTATGAATAATAATATTACAGTTGCCAAATCAGGAGAGGTTGTAGTGCCAGTAAGCGGGAATACAATTGGAGTAATTGGTAGAAATACAGGTATACCTACAAGTAATTATTTAAGTGATGATGAAGGAGTATCAGAATCTAAATTAGAAAGATTTAATCAATTATTAAATTCACCTGAAGATATAGATTTAGAAGAATTACGTAAACTTTCATGGAGAGGTATACCATCAGGAGTGAGAGCAACAATTTGGAAATTATTATTAGGTTATATGCCTTGTAATAAAGAGAGAAGTGATAAAATATTATTAAGAAAAAGAAAAGAATATTTAGATTATGTATCAAAATATTATAATGAAGAACAATTACAAAAAACAGAATATGAAAATGCAATTCAAAAACAAATACATATGGATGTTCTTAGAACTAATCCAGATTTACAATTATTTCAAAATCATAGAATTCAACAAGCATTAGAAAGAATATTATATATTTGGAGTATAAGACATCCAGCTAGTGGTTATGTTCAAGGTATAAATGATTTAGTAACACCATTTATGATTGTATTTTTACATGATTTAACAAAATGTGATATATTTACATGTGATCCAGATAAAATACCTGAAGATGTATTTGAAACAATGGAATGTGATAGTTTTTGGTGTGTTACTCAATTTATAGATTTTATTCAAGATCATTATACATTTGCTCAACCAGGTATTCAAAGAATGGTAAACAAATTAGAAGAAATTATACAAAAAATTGATGAACCTTTATTTAAACATTTACAATCAAATAATTTAGATTTTATTCAATTTGCATTTCGATGGATGAATTGTTTATTAATGAGAGAAATGTCTTTAAAATTAATTATAAGAATATTTGATGCTTACATTTCTGAAGGTGATGATTTTGAAAATTTACATGTTTATGTTTGTGCTGCTTTTTTAAAATTTTGGAGTGAAAAATTAAGAAGTATGGAATTTACTGAAATGGTTTTATTTTTACAACATTTACCTACTAGATCATGGAGTTATGTAGAAATTGAAATGCTTTTATCTCAAGCTTATATGCTTAAGGTTCTATATGATGGAAATAATCATTTAAATTAAATATTTGTACATTATTATTATTTAGCCTTCTTATCTATTTAGTACTTATTTGAATTACTTTGGGCAGATCAGTACTACTCTTTCTTCTAGGTAAGAGAGCTTGTTGCCTTCTCCTACTATTTATATTGGTTGGTTCTAAAAGTGTTGGGGTGGAAGTATTTGAAAATGTATTAGTTTGTTGTTCATTACTTTCTTCAGGATAGACAATATTCACCCTAAGTACATTTGGGAGATTGCCATTCTTTTTTGGCACATTAGTAGGGCTTTCTTCTTCTTCCGCAGTATTATTTAATCGAGCTGGTGAATTATAATGTTGTTGATTTGTTAAGGTTGTTGTTCTTAATCTCCTCGAAGACATTGAGGAAAGAAAATTAGTAGGGAAAGATATTTCATCAAATTCATTTGATTTTAGATTACTTAACAATGAATTACTGTTATCCAAATCTTCATCTATTAAGGAATTTCTTCTTTCAGATGAGGAGGGAGACATTCTGCCATAACTTTTTGATCTCCTCAACATATTTTCTCTTTTCTTTCTTGATGGAATGAATTCATATATCGACGATTCAGGTAAGTTATATAATACCTTCTTAGATAATGAATGAGAAAGTGGTTGAATATTATTATCAGTTAACTTTTTACTACCAACAAAATATTGAATTTCATGTGCCTCATCATCAATTTCATTCCCTTCTTCCTCTTCAGAAATATATTTATCAGCATTAATTATAAATAACTCTTTTTGTGGCGAAGTTTCATTCATTTTGTTTTACGAAATAATTGTGTAGTATTGACAAAAAACCGAAGCATTTTGGAGGGAAAGTAGAGTTTTTAAAGCAGTTATTTTTGTTATCCATTCAGTGTTTTTGCAAGTAGTTCTACGGTTTGCCATTACGCTGCAATTACAAGACTGTTTTGGAAATATTCCTTAATTATTTTAAACGAAGATTATTTTTTCTTAAATTCTTTAGTAGTCATTTATTATTGGCTTTTTTAAAAAAGATTGATAGACTTTTGAAACGTAAATAATTACAACCATGATTTATGTTCATATCATAAGAGCAAATAATTTAGATAAGAAAGATTTTCTGTCTTTATCTGATCCTTATGTTGTAGTTAAATTTATGGGACAAAAAAAGAAGACAAAAGTACACAAAAACACTTTAAATCCAGCTTTTGACGAAACCTTTAAATTTAAACTTCCTGCTGCTTATAATTTTAAATACATTGAATTTGAAGTATATGACCATGACAGAGTATCAAAGAACGATCTAATAGGAAAGGCTTATGTTTCCTTAACTTCTTTCGTTAACGATAAAACCCCTCAAATAGTTGACTTGTTTCTATCAGGTTCAAAAGAAGGGGTATTAACAGTAAGCCTATTTGCAGATGAATTAGAAAAGACAATTGATGATGATATAAACAAGTATAGAGAAGTACCCTTTTAACAATTATCCCAACCTTAAAATAATAATAATAATAATTTATTGTTTTTTTAACTTTTCTAAAGTAGTTCGTAGTACTTTCTTAACTCTATTTCTTATATTTTCATCTTCACCTTTAACATTATCTATTTGATAAGGATATTCAATTTTAATATTCTCTAAAACAATAATATCTTTTCCATCCCATTGACATGGAAGTATTTTAGATAAATTATCAAAAATAAATTGAGCTTCAGTTGAAACACCAGATCCTAATTTCTTTTTTCTTTCAAAATAAGCATCTTCTTCACGATTTTTAATTAATTCAATATCTACAGGTGGTAATGGAAGTGAAACATCTTCAAATGGAACTGTTTCTAAAAATTTATTATTTAATTGTTGATTATTATTTAATTGTAATTGTTGATTATTAGATGATTTAAAAGTATTTGAAATAACTTCAAGAATAGTATTTGTTTTTATTACACGAAATGTTTTTCTAGTTGAAGATGCATGTTTACCTTCACTAATAAATAAAGCTAATAATTGTAATTCTGGATCTAAAGCAAATACTTCACCTTTAATTGTTTGATAATGATTAGGTGAATTTGTAATTAATTTTAATTCTACATGATTACCAACTTGAGTATTTTCTAATGTTAATAATTCTTTTTTTAATTGTTGTTGTGGTATTGTAGTATTTTGTTGAGAAGATGATTTTAATGTTGTTGAATTAGTTGTGTTATTGTTTGATTGTTGTTTATTATGGTGATTATTACGATTATGATGTGAATGATGATTATTATTAGAAGATGATGATGATGAGGTAGAATTATTATTTGTATGAAGGGCAGCTTGTTTATAACTTGAAGGATTGGTGTTAGTTACCATGGTGTCATTTTTTTTCATTTTTTAATTTTTTTTGATTTCCTTAAAGTTTGTTTACATTTATCTAAGATGAGGAAACTAATAAGGTTTTAATTTTTTTTTATTTGTTGCTTTTTGTTTAAAATTTTTATTTTAAATAATAGATTGAATTTTAAATAATAAATTACTTGGTATCATTAGTTTGTTTTTTAGGCTTTTCAATTTTGTTATAACAAATAGACAATGTAAATCTTGGATATTTTCTTTTCTTCGTTCCGAAAAATTAAACAAACTAGATGAAGAAGAAAAGAGAAAGAAAAAAAAATTAAATTCAAATTTTTGTTGAACTCAAAAAAATAAATTTGAACAAATAATAAAAAATGGCAGAAGAAGTAAATCCAAAAGCATACCCATTAGCAGATGATGATTTAACAGTTTCAATTTTAGATTTAATACAAAGTGCACATAACTATAATCAAGTTAAAAGAGGAGCAAATGAAGTAACAAAGGCTGTAAATAGAGGTAAAGCAAGTTTTGTTATTTTAACTGCAGATGCTGAACCAATTGAAATTTTAATGCACTTACCTGTTTTATGTGAAGATAAGAACATACCATATTGTTTTGTTAAAAGTAAAGCAGCCCTAGGACGTGCTTGTGGTATTACAAGAGAAGTTATTGCAGTTACAGTGATAGGAAATGAAGATAATGCAGCATTAAAGAAACAAATTAACAGTTTAAAGGATGCCATTGAAAGAATTATTGTTTAAATTCTAGAAACCTAAATTTTTAAAAATAAAGAACTTTTTCTTTTAAACATTTGTTTGGTTTTAAAAGTATATTTATAATATATTCTGTGTTAAAATTATTTTGTAAATTGTTTCTAACATAAATTTACAATGTTTATTATTAATTATAAATAATAATTTGCATTAACCATTCTTAAAATAACTAAAGAATTCAGCATCATCTTCTTCGCATGCAATAATTTCAGTATCACTTGGTAATTTATGGTGTTGAATAAATTGTTTACCTATTTCTTTAACTTTTTCTTCCAAAGATAAATCTCCTATATCTACATCATAACCAACTAAAACTAAAATCTTCTTGTCAGTTTCAATGGTTGAAGGTAAAATAATAAAAGATAAATCATCTGTAATATCTTCTGAATCATAATATCCAAATTCATTAAATGATTCACCATTGTAACTAAATAATTTTCCTTCTTTATATTGAGCTGCAGGTTCAGGGTCATCCTTCTTTTGATCACTTTTATAAAACTTTAAAATCTCTTCAGCCTCTTCTCTTGTCATTTTCAAAAACTTTAAATCTGAATATTCTGTAGTTGGAGGTCTTCTTGTATCTAATTCTAAAGTATCTAATGCTTTAAAGAATTCTTCATCTTCTTTACCTTCATTAACTTCTTTCCAAACATGATATCTAGATGGTGAATAAGATTTTTGTATTTCAATAAAACCTCTAGCAGCTAATGTTAATTCTTCATTTGATTGACAACCAATCCAAAAATAGGAAATACCATCTCTACAATTTAAAATAAAACATGTTCTAGAATCTAAATGTTTTGTGTTCATACATAATTTAGGAACTAATTCTTTATGTATTGGATAAAAATTATTTAATGGACTAATTCTAAATAAATAACTTTTAGGATTTTTTAAAGATTTTTCACTTAATCCTAACATTGATTCCCATGTAGATAATTGAACTAAAAATCCAGCATTAGGACTACAACATGCTCTTTTAGTTTTAACTTCTTCTAATGCTTTACTAAATGTTAATTTATATTTCCACATCATATAGGCTATTGTTAAACAACAACTTCTAGACACACCCATCTGACAATGTATGAGTACTTTTCCTCCATTCTTTATTGCATTCTCAACAAAATCAATTACTCCATAAAATGATCCTATAATTGATTCATTAGGATCATCATATAAACTTAATGAATAATATTTAAATTCATTAGGAAAATAATTATCGCAATAAACACTAGCTGCTGCATTAACTATATGAGTTACTCCATTTTGATTCAATTTATCTCTATCTGATGCTACTGCTACACTTCCTACAAATAAATAATCTGTTATTGGACTACATATTAAATGACATTGTTTAGCTAATTCTCTACCACTAAGGATTTTAGGTTCTTCTACATGTTCTACTCCTTTTGTATTTAATGGACTTAATTGTAGGGTTCTTTCTTTCTTTCTAGGTGATTCTAAGGATTCTTCTCCTTCTGAAAATACAACTCCAGCAATATTAATTGGTCGTTTTCTAATTAATAACAACCCATTTAATTTATCACCTACTTTCTCTATTGATTGATTTTCATCATCTAATTCCTTTTTAGTACTAGATAGTAGCGAAGAAGAATGATGTTGAGATAAAATCATTCTTTCTTTAATGCGCTCTAATAAATGATGATTCTTTAAAACACTTCTATCAATACTAGATGAGTCTTTAGCCTTTAAACAATCTACAATGGTTAAAGGATTTCCACAAGTTAATAAACCTTGTTCAAATAAATTATTAGTTTCCATCACTTTATTTAATAACCTTTCTAAAGTGATCGCTCTTTCAATAGTTCTAGATTTAATATATTCTTGGCTATCTTTTCCATACCAAACATACAAATCAAAATGATATTGGTCTTTAATTGATGGGTTGTTATTTAATTCATCTATTAAAGATGATTTTGATGAAGCGAATGGAAATTCTAAACCTCTAGATGTAAATAGTGAGGAATGATTAATTTCTTGGGATTGATTTAATTTTGAAAGAGATTCGTTAGAAAAACTTCCTAGGGTAAACAATTGTTCAATCATTTGGTAATGCTCATGATCTAGATCACTACTAGATTTATTGTTAGTTGAAGAAAAATGTTGAACATTGTCTTGTTTATATAAATGTAATACTAAATAGCATGAAATTGAATTAAATTTTTGATTATGGTACAATTGGAAAGGTTTTACTTGAAAATCTCTTTTCCATAGTTTGTCGGTGTTATTTGATGCATCAAAACATTCAAATATTTTTATATTTCCATCAAAAGATGGTGTTGATGTATTAATTGATGACGGTTTCGTTTGTAGTAACGAAATAATTTGTTCGAAAGATATTGGTTGTTTATCTATACTCAAGTGAGAAAAACAAGAAGGATTTGGAGATCTTGAATTAGATTTAGGTGTATTACTTCTACTACTATTCCTGCCTCCGCTGTTAGGGGAAGGGCTATTGTTGCTTCCAGTGCTGTTGCTATTGATGCCAATAGGCAGCGAGAGTTTCAATGATAACATTTTTCGTCGTTTTTTTATTTTGGGCCGAATCCAGAAAAACTGAAAACCGAAGTCACCCATCAACTTTAGTTGCATTTATCAAAAATTATTTCACCATTTTATTATCTCATTGTTTTTCTTCTATTTACATTTATTTACAGAAAAATACATAATGGAGGGCAATCAGTTAATGTTTTCATAAAGAGTTGATTGTTTTTGCGTTTGTCTTTTACACTGAACTATTCCACAAATGCAAATTGAAAGTGGGATTGTAAGCAATATGGAGAGAATTGATGCTCCAAAAGCTAACAGTAAAATGTTACCGTTAATGGACCTGTTTAAGGATTCACTTACTGCCTCAACTATTGGCTCTTTGTTTTGGGGCTTGTTCATTGCTTCAAAGAATGAATTTAAGGAAGTAGAAACCAAGCTATTTATATCAATGGAATTAGAAACAACTTTTTGCAGATTGTTTTTCATTTTGTCTTCTGACATTCTCATAACTACCTGTGAGGTTAAATGATGAGCTACTTTGTCTAGAAATTTGTCTTGTATTAATTTTTCAATGACTGTTGAGGCGATTTCTCCCAACAAAACTTCATGTTTCTTGTTAGAAAGACTATCAACTACTTTTTCGGTTAGTTTATCGACCAATTGTTCATTTGTTGCTACGTGAGATACAAATCTAATAAGTACATCATCAAGACTATTTACAACATATTGAGCTGTGCTATTGATTTTATTTTCTAAGCTTTCAAGGAGCTGTTCTAAAAACTCAGGGACTGGTAACTGCACTTCCTTAGTGTTGTCCTCCTTTGCAAAGGAATAAGTGCTTCCTGGTACAATGACCAAACAGATGAATAAAACAACAAGAATGGAGAAGAGTAGCTTCATTTTTTATTTAATTAATTGTTTAGAGGTCAATTCGAACAGCCAGCTGTCCTTGCGTTCGAAATTACAGTTAGTGATCGAAAGGCTAAAAACTAGGAGGTCAGGGAATCGAACCCTGGTCTGAGGAACCACAATCCCCTGTTCTACCACTGAACTAACCCCCTTTCTTATTACCAGAGAAACAGCTATGTTCTAGTCTATCTATTTACTGTCATTGCATGAAAAATGGGTTTGGTTGATGTGTGGGGTTCACTGCGAGCCTGAGAATAGGCATCACCACACCTTTTAAATACCTTCGATTACAGTGCATTAGTACTACATTCAAAAGGAGTTGCAATCATGACACGTTTGATGCGCACGTTGGTGGACGGTTTTTGAAACATTTTGTAACCAATTCTAATCAAAATGGCAAATCCTCTGTATTTGATTTTGTAGAAAAAGGACGGAACAATGAAATTGTTGCGTGTTGCACAGTCAATGAACGTACAATCCTCCTTCTAATTCTCAATGCGATCCGCTAAAGTTCATATTAAAATTTACATCAAGCTGCAATTTGGAAAGTAACCACAAAAAAAAAACAACAGAAAGTTGTTGAGCATACAAATCGTTCCATGTAATAACCCTTCAAACAAACCCTCATCATGGATTTATGGTATTCAGCTGAAGCAGTACACGAAGTAGATACAATTCTTGAACAATGGAAATTAGAGAATATTCCATTTAGTGAAAATATGAGATATGAATTATTAAATGATAGTTTAAAATCAATTCAACAAGAAAATCAAGTTATTGAAGAAGAAAGCGAAGAATGTATTATTAAACAATCCTCTTCATCTTATACTTTAGTAGATGATGATCTTGAAGATGATATTAGTTGTTATAGTTCAGATGTATGTTCTGATGATGAAAGTGAATTTGATGAAGATGAATCAATTGAAATTAAGCCTTTCAAAGCTTTTGAAACAGCAACATCCTCTAACAATGCCACTATTCAAAACTATAATATTATTTCAAACAACAGTATGAAACAGTTAAATGTTAATAACAATATTAGATATAATCATTATAAACAATGCCAATCACCGAAGAATGCGTCCCCGAAAAAGAAATATCCACAAATAGCGAATAACAATTTTGTTCAAATACACCAACCACTGCCACACAAGAAGCAGCCGAAACAACAAATACAAAAGAGAAACCATCATAGAGGGATGAGTTGAGTAACAACTCAACTAGTTCATTTCAGTCGTATTCCTTAAATCCATTAAATTTTTCACTGTACCGTATCATTGCTTGAAGGAAGTAATTTGAATGTGAAAACAATCTATTAATATGTAATTTTTATATCAATAAAATACATTAGTACAAATATTTACAAACAAAACTTCTCTTTCTTTTTCAGAAAAAGAAAATACTTGCACGAATGGAATTAATAAGATTGCGAATGCATTAAATGGACGTAATGTGTCTATAAAGCGGTATACTAAAACATCTGATAACGTTGAAAACTGTCGGTAGGAACAACTCTGTTGAGTTCGAGAGTTCGCTGCACTCACCAACAGCTCATTTTACTCAAACGACATCTAGAACTACTTTGAACTCATTGAAAAATGACGTGAAGTGTGTTTTGGTTTAAAAGAAGTTGACGATTTTCAAGGATTAAAGAATCGGGTCGAACAATTAGGAGCTATATTCAGGTGTGTTGCATATGCTTTTAGTAATGCCAAAACGTTCTGTTTCCTAAACAATACTAACGTGTTTGTTATCTTTGTGTTAAAACATTTGTCAATTAAAAGTTTTTATAACACTGAATAAACAAAAGAAACAACTACTAGATAGCAAAGCATCAATTTAATAAATGATAGAAGTCATGAGTCAAAGCAGTGGTGAAAAAGCTTTAAACAAAGAGTTTAAGGTAAACAGAAAAAGGGAAGAAAAACAAAGTGCCACTGTTGTCAACAGAGGTGAAAACACAAACAGTGCCGGTGTCAACACTGACAATTCAAAAAATAATGAAAACCTTCAAAATGCAAAAGTGTTTCGTATGAGAAGACATATGAAAAATGAAAATTTTGCAGATAATTATTTCGAATTAAGAGTTTATAAAGACAGTAAAAAGAAAAGAAGAAATAGAAAGAAAAAGAATACTTCTCCTGAAATTCCTTCACCTACATCTTCTGGAATAAGTAAACAATCTAAAACCAAATCCGATGAAAAATACATTAATTTATTGGCCAAAATTCATAATGTGACACCTGAAAGTAGTAATGACCAATGTAGTAATATTGGTAGTAGTTCTAGTCATGCAACAATTCCAACAACAACTAATTTAATGAATACTAATCCAAGTCCAACAACGATAGACAACAGTAGCATAACAAACAACGAAAATAATGTACCGGTAATGATGATTGGACATGTATCACCGTATGATACTTTTTCAACAGAAAGTTCTTCAGGAAATAGTTCAATATTAAGTCAATTAGTTCATAAGACTAATAATTTATATAATTCAACAGTTTTTAATAATTATTATAATAATAGTCAAATGTTAATTCCACAACAATTACCACCAATGGTTGTAAATACATATCCTAATTTAATTAATAATAATAATAGTACTCATTTTAGTAGTAATTTAAACAATAATATTGTAATTAATAATAATATTGTAAATCCTATCAATAATGTAAATCAAAATAATTTAGATTTTGTACAAATGTATAATTCATTCATGAATTCAATAAGGGCTTTCAATAATTGTAATAATCAAGCAATTTTTACTAATGAAAATAGCAGTGTAGTTCAACAAAATTCATTTGATAATAGTAATATCAATAATAACAATAACCAAACAATAGAGATGAATAATTATGATGATTGGTTTCAATGGAATGAAAATTTACCTTTAGAGATTGATACAACAATTTCTAATAATCAAGAAAATAACACTTTTGAATCAGTGACACCACAACAAGACACATCGTTTTCCTTTACAGAACTATTAGAATCTGCATCTAACAACAATACCAATAATAATAACAATAATACCCAAGATAATAGTTCTCTTCTTTTGGAGATTATACAATCATTATTAAATAACAACAATAATAAAAACTAAAATAATAAAAACAATATAAAATTTTAAATTGTAACTAATTTCTTGTTATTTTGTGTGAATTCACAACCTTTCCCCTGGGAAGAAGCTCAGCAACAAAGTGAAAATTTAAGTTTTGTCAATTCAACAAAATCCTTGAAAAAAAAATTGAAATTAAAAAAAAATGAAACAAGCAGCTAGAAAGAGACCCAATGCATCCTTTTCCGATCGGGAAAAGAAGGTAATTGCAAAATCTAAACAATCATCTTCCCTTGATGCAAATCCATTTGAAAATATAAAACAATCTAGACATAAAGCAATAATGGGTCAAAATAATTTAGTTCAAACTAAACATACAAGTAAAGCTCGTTCTAATGATATTCAAAAACGTAAAGAAACATTATTAAAAGATTATTTTAAATTACAAAAACCATCCAATCAATTTATTGATAAAAGATTATTTGTAACAGAAAAAACTTTACAAAAAATTGACAAAAAAAGAAAGAAATTTAGTTTAGATGATGATGAAGATGATATTGATTATAAAAAACTAAAAACATTTACTTCTTTAGGAGATTTAGATGAAACAATGGATAGAGAACTATTCCAAGATGATGGTATTGATACAGAAGGTAATGCTAATGCATTTAGAGGATCAGATGCTGTAACAATCTTAAGGAATTTAAAGGGAATTGCTAGAGGTGAAACATCTTCTACATTTAATGCACAAGAAAGACAATTAACTAAAAAAGAAAGAATGAATTTAAAGATTAGAGAATATAAAGAAATGAAAGAAGAAAGAAGAATGGAGAAGGAAGAAAATCAAGATTTAGTTGATATTTTAAATAAAGAAGGAGATGAAATACTTTCTTTATTAAATAAAAGAAAAAAAGAAGAAAAGAATGAAGATAACGTTGATGGAAAGATAGAAGAAACTAAAAAAACTAGTGATTACGATGGTTTCATTAAAGAACTATTAGAAAGTGGAGTAAAAGATAGAAAGATGAATGAAGGTATCTTAAAGGAAGAGAAAGATGATGATTTAGAAAAGACTAGTGAAGATGAAGAAGAAGGACTTGATGAAGAAGATATGGAAGGACTCGAAGAAGCCTTAATGGAAGAAGAAGAAGAGGAAGAAGAACCAATTATTGAAATAGGTTCCGCTAAGAAACTAGATAAATTTATACAATTCTTAAATAGTAATAAATCAACACTAAGAAAATCTTGTAGGAGATTAATATTTGTAGATAACACTGCTTATGAGAATGAGATATTAATTTCAAGTATTTGTTTATTACTTTTAGAACAATCTAATTTTAATGAATGGTTAGAAGAGAAGTGTTTAGGGACGGTGATAGATGTTTTAACGGAAATGTTATTTGAATTAGTTAAAGAGTTAGCTAAGATATCACATGAAGTTTTACAAAAAGTTTTATTAAAGATTTATAAAGAAAAATATTGTAAAGATGAATTACCAAATTTAGGTGAATTATTATTAATGAAAATGATATTAAAAATATATCCATTAAATGAAATGAATGATAATGTTATTTTAACAATGGTTAATTATTTAATTCATTTATGTTTAGAAAAATTACAATATTTTACTCAAAACAATAATAATGAAGGTGATGAGGAAAAAGAAGAGAATAATATATCTAAAATTTTATTTTTAACATCATTAGCAGTAATTATTCATTTAGAAACGAATACATATTCTAATGAAGTATTACAAGTATTTAGATATATTTCTAAAAATAGTAATGAATTTAAAAATAATGTTGATAATAAAAATTTATTAGAATTAATTTATTATAATAAAGAAATACCAGTAATAGAATGGAATAATCAATTATTATCTAAATATAAAGAACATTTATTAAATAATTTCCCACAAACAATATTTACAACAGATCACTACTATAAAGATTATCAATCTACACAAGGTATTAAAACATTACAAAGAAATCATATTGAAAATATTAATTTATTATTTAAAGATATAACAGAAGAAGATAATCAACCAATAATTGCAACAACAAATGAAGTTAGATTTCCATTAAATTATAAAACGAAAAAACCAAAAGCTAAACAAGAATTTGAACCATACATCTTTAGTGAACATCAAACAATGAAGGGATCTATAGCTGATTCAATGAAAGGTAAATTAACAGATAAAGATCCAGAACAATTAAAACGTAAATTATTGAAACGTAAGATATCTAGAGTATTAAGAGATGCTAAGAAAGAAATTAGAAAGGATAATCAATTCTTAAGAGAAGTTAAAGGACAACTTCAAAGACAAGAAGCTCAAGTTAGAAAGAATAAATATAATGAAGTTATGGATACTTTGAAGAAGGAAAGAATGGAACAAAATCAATTAGATATGAGAAATAAAGAAGTATTAAAGATGAGAAAACAAATAAGAAAAGGAAGAAAGGTTCAGTTACCTGCAACAAAGAAGAATGATGGTACTACTTTGAAAGAATAATAAAATTATTACTAAAAAAGTATTAGGTAAAAATTGTTTTACAAAACTAAATGGAGAAAATTTGTGTCAAATGTCTGTACAAAGATGAGATATAGTCTTTTGTAAACTCCGTTCCGGAACGGATACGGAAAACTTATTTAAAGTAATTAAATTTCTTTAAATTTTAAAAAACAAAAGATGAAACCCCACAATCCCTTCGTTATCACTATTTTGTTGGTCTTATCCATTGCACTTTTAAATTCGACAGCATCAGCGTATAAGAAGAAATGTTACAACAGGTGTGAACTATTCAAAACATCAAAGGGCTCTTGTCTTGAATATGAGAAAAAGAACAGAAAGAAAGAATGTTTTGATTGGACAGTTTTAGGGAAAGGAAAGTGTGACAGATTTAAAACTATTAGTCAGTGCTTGAAATGGAGAAAATCAATCCCACAATGCATTAGCAAAAGTAAGAAGTTAATTTGTAGTAAGGAAAAGCAAGAAACTATTTGCGAGAAGACTGGATTTGTAAAGGTTTGTGCTGATAACTCCAAAAAAGCTTGTGACGAACATGATTATTATAATGTATGTTCAAAGTATGAGGTTGTAAATAAGTGTACTCAATTTACCAAAATTCCAAAACTTAAATGTACATATGTCAAAAAGTGTGACAAAAAAGAAATCAATCCTTATTGTAAAAAATATCAAAAAGTTTGTAAATGCAATAGAAACTGGCATGGAATTAAGGGTAACGTTGTTGACAGATACTACAAAGATATTTGCAGATGGAAATGCTATCACAAGTGCGATGACTTTTTAG
>CADWAF010004827.1:0-12989 GCA_902984215.1 Willaertia magna | reverse complement strand
AGAAATTCAATAACAAATCTAAAAATTCTAAAATAATAAATTATTTTTTGTCGCATTACTATTTTTATTAGTCACTAATGGACTTTTATTTAAAAGTTTACAAAAATATTCTTTTTGTTTGAATAGTGACTTGTACTGAAAATTTGGTGAATAGTTTATTTAACAACCTAGGTTAGTTTTGTCTTGTGGCTACAGCACTTGCTTTTGGCCAAGAGCTTATTTTTGTTTTTTGATTTTCAATTCCGAAAAAATTGGCCAAACTTTTCAATCAAAATAATAATGGACAGAGTTATCTTGCCAGAAAGTTTAAAACCATTAACTTATAGATTAAAGATTACTCCAAACCTTGACGCTTTTACTTTTGATGTAGAAGAAGAAATTGATATTTCCATTCAACAAGATCCTTCCACAATTACTCAAATCATTGCCAATGCAAAAGATTTAAATGTTCATCAAGCCAAGTTATCATTTCAAACTAAACAAACTACAATTCAAACAATTACTTATGATAATGAAAATGATTATGTTATCTTTCATTTAGATAATAAAAGTCTTAAAGATGTTTTAGGCTTAGAAGTAAATCAAGTCTTTACTCTTTCGCTAACATTAACTGGAGAGCTTAATGACAAAATGGTTGGATTTTATAGATCTAAATATATTAAAGATGGAATTGAAAAGTATGCAGCATCTACCCAATTTGAACCAGTTGAAGCTAGAAGGGCTTTCGTTTGTTGGGACGAACCTGCAGTTAAAGCTGTTTTTGAAGTAACATTAATCGTTCCGAAACATTTAACTGCATTATCTAATATGGAATGTATAGAAGAAAGTAATTTAGATAACGACTTGAAAGTTTGTAAATTCGCACCATCTCCATTAATGTCTACTTATCTTGTAGCCTTTGTTATTGGAGAATATGATTATGTTGAAAAAGTAGCTGAAGAAACAACTAACAAAGTAAAAGTTAGAGTTTATTGTCCAGTAGGAAAGAAAGAACAAGGTTTATTCTCATTAGAAGTTGCAGTTAAAGTTTTACCTTTATTTGAAAAGTACTTTGAATTAGATTACCCATTAAACAAATTAGATATGGTTGCAATAACATCTTTCAGTGCTGGGGCTATGGAGAACTTTGGTTTAGTTACTTATCGTGAAACTGCCTTGTTAGTTGATCCAAAGAACACTTCTTCTTCTGTTAAACAGTGGGTTGCTATTGTTGTTGCTCATGAACTTAGTCATCAATGGTTTGGTAATACAGGTAAGTTATTGTTATTAATTATTATTTTGTTTAATCACAGTTGACCTTTACAAAAACTATTTTGTAAATTTATTTTTTATAATTTTTGTATATAAATTCATAAACTATTATAGTTACTATGAAATGGTGGGATGGTCTTTGGTTAAATGAAGTAAGTGATTATTAATTATATTTAAATAATTAACTTTAAAATAGAGCTTTGCAACATGGTGTGAATATTTTGCCATTGACAATTTATACCCAGAATGGAAAGTTTTTGAACAATTTGTTCATGATGATTTTTATAGAGCAATGACATTAGATGGTTTAAAATCAAGTCATCCAATTGATGTACCAATTAGAATTGCAGCTGAAGTTGATGAAATATTTGATGCAATTAGTTATTCTAAAGGATGTTGTGTTATTAGAATGTTAATTAACTATTTAGGTATTGAACCATTTAGAAAAGGAATGGTACATTATTTAAATAAATATAAATGGTCAAATGCTGAAACTGAACATTTATGGTCATGTTTAAGTGAAATTTCAGGTAAAGATGTTAGTTCAATTATGAATAATTGGACAAAATGTGTTGGTTATCCAATTGTCAATGTTGAAGTGGTTTCAGAACAACAAAATAATAATGAAACTATTTTAAAATTAAGACAAGATAGATTTATTGAAGCAAGTGGTATTGATACTACAGATTCTACAATTTGGTCAATTCCAATTTCTTATATTGTTTGTAATTCAAATAATGAAATTATTGAAAATCAAACATTAATGACAGAAAAGGAAATTACAATTAAAATTCCATCAAATTATAAATGGTTTAAATTAAATAAGAATCAAACAGGTTTTTATAGAGTTAAATATAACATTGATAATGAATTTTACACAAAATTAACAGAACCAATTAAGAACAAAACTTTATCAACCATAGATAGAATGGCAATCTTAGAAGATGTTACAACATTAGCAAAATCTAATTTAATTTCAACTGAAAATGTTCTTACTATTCTAACTGCTTATACACAAGAAGATGATTATACCGTTATCTCAACAGTTTCAAATGTAGTTAGTACTTTATTTAATTTATTAAAACATGAAGATGAAAATGTTTTAAATAAATTTAGAAAGTTTGCTAGAGAATTATTTTTAGAAATGGGAAAGAAATTAGGTTGGAAAGTACAAAGTGAAGATGAAAGTCATTTAACACAAATGACAAGACCTTTAGTGATTGGTTCTTTATTAAAATATCAAGATGAGTCAACCATTCAAACTGCTTTACAAAAATTTAAAGAATTACAACAAGATGCCAATAATGTTATTCCAGATTTAAGGGCCATTACTTATTCAGCAAAAATTAAATATAATAATAACACACAAGAAGAAGAAGAAGGTTACAATAGTGTATTTGAAATTTATAAAAAAACAGATTTAAATGAAGAAAGAGTTAGAGTATTAAGATGTTTAGGTGCCACACCAAATGAATCTTTAATTAAAAAGACTTTACAAATGGTTATTGATGGTACCGTTAATATGCAAGATACAATGTATTTATTAATGGGTACAAGTACCAATCCAAAAGCAACACTTTTATGTTGGAATTTCTTAAAAGAAAATATTAAAGAAATTAAAGAAAGATATGAAGGTGGTTTTTTATTAGGTCGTCTTATTAAATTATCTGTAGAAGGAATTACGGATAAGAAATTGGTGGAAGAAGTGAAGGAATTTTTAGAACAAAATAAGACAAAATCTTCAGAAAGAAGTATTGATCAAGCAATTGAAGGAATTACTTTAAATAGCAAGTGGAAAGAAAATGCATTATCTTCAATTGTTAATTGGTTAAATAATAATGTACATTAATTTATTTATTGAGATAAATGTCATCATTTAATGTGTGTAATGTGATTTGATGACATTAAAAGATTGATAAACATTAAACAAATTTATTAAATGTTTTCTTGAAAATTTCTTGTTTGTAAAGAAGCATTAAAAAATTTATATCATAAATTAAATGATTTACAATTTAAAAAAGATTTTGAACAAGAATATACAAAAATTTTAAATGAAATTAAAAATAAAACTAAAAAGGAACAAGAATTAATTATTGAAAATAAAAAACATGTAATTGCAATTCAAGAAAATTTTAATAAAAATTTTAACAATTTTAATGAAATGACAAAAAAAGAACAACATTTAACATTTTTACAATCAACCACCATTGTAAAGAGTTTAAAACCAAAAATTGTTGAAAATAACACACCTCCACATTTTTACATTGATTTTTCTAGTGAAATTATATTCATTGGTATTAACGGTAATTGTTCAAATAAATTTAAATATGAAGGATATGGAGCTGCAAATAAATATGATGAAACAATGTATAATCGTGGAATTTATGTTTATTTAACTTATCAATCTGAAGAAGAAGATTATTCTACAAATAACAATAATAACACTAATAATAATAACAATAACAATGAAGAAGAAGAAAGAAAGAAATTATTTATTTATCAAAGAGATCCTCAAGGAGGTTCTGAAAAAAGTAATTATCCAGACAATTTTGGATTTATTTCATGAGTTGGCAATGAAAATACGTAGTGATGGTGTTTATTCATTAGTTAGTTTTAGTAATTGTTTTAGAGATGTTTTTATAAGAAAAAAAGATTTGAGGGAATATGAAGAAGATGAAAGTGATTAAAATTTGATTAATTTAAATATATTTAACTGTCTTTAAGGTCTCATTGTAAAATAATAATGTAATAATTTCTAAAGTTTAATATTGATGTAACAATTTAATGAATTAATTATTTTTTGAAGGAAAATTTTCTTTGAAACAGCGTTTTATAAATTTATAATTTTTTTTTCATTTCATTCAATTTAAATAAAATTTCCATAAAAGATGGTCTTTCTGTAGGATTTTCATTCCAGCATTGTTTCATTAATTCCATGTATTGTTCTACTAATTGAATTATTACTTCATCATCACTTATTACATTATTATTCATTTCTTTTAATTCAAATGGTTTAATAAACTCATTAATCCATACTTTTAATTCTTCTTCATTCGTAAATGGTATCATTGGTCTTAATCCTTTTAAAACAAGTGATGGAATTAAAAATATATTTTCCAATTCTGGATTTGTAGATACTATTCCATTATTATTATTTTTAATAAAATAATTAATTTTACTTGAATAATGATAAGGATTTTCCTCAAAAAATAATTCCCACATAATAATTGAAAAACTATAAACATCTAATTTTGATGTAATACTTGATGGACTGTCACCTTTCAACATTTCAGGAGATAAATAAAATAAAGTACCAACATTTGTTGTCATTGTTTGTGATGCATTACCAATAATTTTACTTAAACCAAAATCACAAACTTTACAAAAACCGTTATTATCTAATAAAACATTTTCCGGTTTTAAATCTCTATGAAGAATAGCATTTGGTTTTAAATTATGTAAATAATTCATTCCTTGTGCAATTGATATTAAAATATTTAATTTCTTTTGTAAAGTTAATATTTCTTTACCTATTTTAGAATAATAAATTGCTTGTTTTAAACTACCTTTACTTAAATATTCTATAACCATATATTTAGAAGTATTTGTAATTGTTACACCATAAAATGTTACAATATTTGGATGTCTTAAAGTACTTAAAAGAGAAACTTCTCTTTCAAAATCTTCATTTTCTTCTGAAAGTTTAATAGATTTTATTGCCACTCTATTATCTCCCCATTTTGCGCTATAAACAGTTCCACCTCCTATTTATATATTTTATAAATATTACAATTTTTGTAATATTACACTTACCTCCTTCTCCAATCTTTTTTTCAAGTTCTAATTCTTCAACTGGAATAATAAAAGATGGTTGTTGTATATTCTTCCAAAGACTGTTATTATTGTAATAACTAGATTCATAATTATTTCCTAATAAAGGAGTATCCATTGATTCACCAAAAACAATTTGTTTATCAATAATTTTCTTTTCCATTTCTAATTCTGCCTTTTCTTTTTTATCTAATCTTTTTAATTTAATAAAAACTTTAGCAATTATATAAATTAATAATATTCCAAAACCAATTCCAATAATAAAGAAAACTACAGCTCCAATCACAATTAAAGAAACAAGCGCGGCAATGGGGAATTCCGTTTTTTCACAAAATATTGAATCACCTTCCAATTTTTCATAAAATCCTAAAGGACATGATGTAATTGTAAAATTAATTGGAACTGAACTAATTGAAAAGTGAATGATAAATCCTTCATCTAATTTATAACTCTTGTTTTTGAAATTTGATTTTTGTAAAATAATAAATCTAAATTGACCTAACGGATTAATA
This sequence comes from Willaertia magna, assembly GCA_902984215.1. Lineage (NCBI taxonomy): Eukaryota > Heterolobosea > Eutetramitea > Acrasida > Naegleriidae > Willaertia > Willaertia magna. The sequence continues at coordinate 7,395 of CADWAF010004827.1, read as the reverse complement.
TTTCCTGTCACAAGTTTAAATCTGTCATTAAATGGAATGGTATATTCTATTGGATCTAAAATGTTAGTGATTGGTGCTCCAATTAGATCAAAAGTTTTAATATATAAATCAAATGATTGACCTGGATAAATAGTTAACTTGTCAACCTTCTCATTATCAACAAAATATTCAACAATTGAACTACCAACTAATGAAGTTCTATCATTTCCATAAATTAATGCAGTATTATCTTTTAAATTATTTAAATTTTGTAAAGTTTTTATATTATTTGAAAAAATTCCACCACCCATAATCTTTGCACTATTTTTAATTATTAGAGCATTTGAAGGTGGTATAAAAGCATTAGTACAAATTGCACCACCTCTAATTGCATTATTTTCAGAAAATAATGTGTCATTTGACAATCTCAAAATATCAATTTGAGCATAAATTGCACCTCCATTTCCATAAGTTATAACTGTTGCAGCTCCTTCAAATATTGTTCCAGCAACATTCTTAATATATTTACCATTTTCAATAGTAACATTTCCTTTCATATCAAAATAAAAAGCACCACCACAATTACTTGCTACATTTGACAGAAAATCACAATTTATAAAATAAACATCTCCTTCAATTGCTTTTGCATAGATTGCCCCACCTAAACATATTGACGAAACCATTTGTGCTTCTTTTGATACAAAATTTTCAAAAAAGTTACACTTTTCAAATGTAGCGCTTAACAGAGGGGTGTGAGTATTTTCTATTGTTAATGCTCTATGGCATTGTGTGAAGTTTGTGTTGTACATTTGTAAATTACTTATATCTGTCAATCTTACACTGTATATTGTACTTTTGTAAAATGTAGAATTAGTAATTGAAAGGTTATTTAATAGCAAAACATCAAACACACTAGTTGAAATTAAATTGTCAATTGTCACATTAGTTGCACCAACAATAAATAACCATTTACCTTTACTGAATGCTTTACAATTTAAAATTTTAATATTCAATACATAAGCTATATGTAAATCATAATCTTCATAAGTTAAAACATTTTCTCCTTTAAAAATTGTATTTTCAATATGTATTTGTGTTAAATATAAAACTTTAAATGACGTTTTTGATCCAAATTCACTATTTAAAATTTTCATCTCTGCTCCTTGAAATATATCACACCGTGAATTTAATTTACAATTATCAATTAATAATTGTACAAAACTATAAAAATAATATGTTTTAATATCACAATTATACAAATAAATATAGTTAATACTTGTAATTAATGAATCTGTAATACTTGAATTAAAAGCTTTTAAAATATTCAAACGAGGTGTTTTTTCATTTCTAACGAATCTATTTACAATACAGTTATTAAATGTCAAATCATTATTTTTAGTGTTTAATATTAAATTATCGACAGTTAAAAAATTAAAGTTAATTTCCTTTAAAATTTCGTTTATAAATATATATTCCTTTTCAAAATTAATTGTTGTTGATTGATTATTATTTCCATAAAAATTAATTATTAAATTTTTATTTAACTCTGACAATTGACATTGAGTGGTAATATTATAGGTAAAATTATTTAATAAATAAATATTAATAATTTTAGAATCTTCTACATTTTGATTTATATAATTAACGATCTCACAATATGAAGTACATGGCTCCGAAGTAGTATTACAATAAAAATTATTATTGTCATAATTTGAAACATGGTGCTGTCTTAAATAAAATTCATAACTTGCACATCTAGTGACGTTAACCAATTGTTTTAAAGAAATAAAGAAAAGAAGTGACAATAAAAACAACGAGAAAGATCGTTGCTGGCCTCTGCTAATTTGTCCGCAATCCTCGTAACCTCTTTGCATGATTTTTTTAATTTGGGTGCCCATTGGATTTTTATTAAAACTTTGAAGATCTCCAGGAAATCATCCTTCAGAATTGACACTGTTGGAGATATTTAGTGTGTTTGCTAAAGAATAAATTATTTATAGACATAATAAACATATTATTGGAAAGTAATTATATTTCACATAATTTACAAAAGAAACTTAGAAGAATTCAATATTTGTGTCAATACTTGTAAAGTAAGTATCTAACATTCCTTTAGGAATAAAGAATTCTTTAAATTCTTCACCTTGTTGATCTACTAAATGAAGTTGTGGTGCAACAATATGAACTGTTTGATTTACCTTAGTAACTTCAAACTCATCATCTTCTTCATCATCTGTTTGTTGTAAAGTTGTTGGTGTTGTTGCAGTTAAATTATCATTTTCAACAAGAGATATTTCTTGTTCACTGTCAGAAGTAAAATCACTCTTTGTCTTCTTTTTCTTCTTTGATTTTTCAACTTCTAATTCAATATCTACAGTTTCTAACTTTCTAATTTTACCATAACCTAAAATTTTTAAAACATCATCAGGAGCAGTTGCTAATACTTGTTTTAATAAAACGTCAGATAAATAAATTCTATTAGTACCTGAACCATCTTTTCTTTTATATTCTTCTTCAATTAATTCACATTTTGAATGTAATTGTTCAATTTCATTAACTAATGGACCAAATACATGTAAATAAGGTACTTTACCATCTGGTACACCACAAATAGCTGATCCAATATGTATTGTAGTTGAAATTGCAGGTGTTTTATAAGTAGATTGTGTAGCCATCATATCAGTTTCTGAACTAGTACTACTTAAAGTAGCACTGCTTAATGTTGGAACACCATCTAATGGTTGTAAAGGTGAATTTAAACTAATGGTAGTACCTGTTGATGTAATAAGACCCTTCTTATCAAGATTAGAATCTGAAACAACAGCATTTGGTATTGTTTGCTTAATATCTTCTTCTGGTTTTTTCTCTTGAGCCAAGGCAACATCTAATTTAACACTTCTAAAGTTTTGGAAAAGATAATTAACAGCTAATGCAAATTTTAAAATTGAAACAACACTATTTCCTTCATCCAACATTATACCTCTACATGCACTAAATGAACTGGAATCTGTACCAATCATATGGAGTTGATGATAAGAGGCAAGTTCTTCAAATATTTTAAATACAATGGATGAATAACGAATAAATAATCTATGTGAATTTAATTGTTTCATTGCATTAGATAAATCTTCTAAATCAATTGTGATCATAACTAAATCTGGAATGTCATCAGCAACAAACTTTTCTCCCATAAGTAAACGTGTTGCCATATCACCTGGAATGGTTGACAAGTAAGCATTCTCAAAGTAATGTCTTTGTTTTTCAATCTCTAAATTTTTCTTCTTTAATACCTTAATTGTCTCTTTTGAATGAGTTAAATCTCTAGAAAGTTTGTTTCTTTGAATTGCAAATAGAATTGACATTAATAAAATAAAGGCAAACATTATACCAACCGCAATTAAAATTACATTAAAACCACTAACAATGATTGTGAATGGATCGTTACCAACAAGTAAATAATAAGTATCAGAATCTGTACTAATTTGTCTTGCAAAGAATGTAACCAATGAAGTAGTTAATGCACCTTCAAAAGAAGAAATAGCTTGTGAAACTGAACTTCTTTCACTTGTTGCATCATCTGTAACTGAAGTAAAGTTTTTATCATTCTTTGAAGACAAAAGTTGATATAAATAAGTTCCCCAATCATTAATAAAACTGGTACTTCCATTCCTTAAAATATGTTCCCATTCTTTATAAGTTTCAAAAGTATTCATTAAATAGTGTCCATCTTCATTAACTAAAAATGTATATTTACTTGCTCTTTGTCTAATTTCATCTAAAATTGAACTTAATTTAATTGTTATCATTACAAAACCAGCAGGTAATGTACCATAAATACCTTTATCGCAATAAACAGTTCTTTGAACAAAAGTTGCTGGTTGAATCTTACTTTTAGCTTCAGAATAACTAATATCATTATCTTTACCACTTCCATCATTAGTTTCTAAATCTCCCCAATGAAAATTATCATAAGAAGTGAAAATAGACCATTTACTGAAATGCGCTCTACTATCAGCTAAGCCTTTTTTGTAGTCCGCAAAGAAAGTTGTATTTTCAACATTATCATAAGATTGTACGATAATAATACTTGAACTATTATAGATATCTTCAACAGCTGTGTTAGCAAAATTATTAGGAGCTAAACTTCTCTTTCTCTTTGAACCTGCAAATATATTATTATCAACTCTAGCCTTTTCATCTCCCCAATGATTAACAAATCTAATTTGTAAAGTTGAATTAATATGATTCTTCATAAAATAATAAAATTCTTGTTCTACTTGAGCTCTTTCGGTATAATATTTAACTAACCAATACGTTTGATTCGTTGTGGGATTAACATTTAATGCCTGACAAACATAATTAGATAAATAAGGATGTTTCGCAAAGAAATTAATAGCTAACATATATCTTCTTAACACTTGTTCTAAAGGCTCCATTAATGTTCTTACCCTAATATTTTCATTACTCTCTACATTCTTTCTACCTGAAGTATAAGCCAATGCAATTCCGATAATTAAAATAATAATGGCTGATAAGATGGTTAAAAAGATCCAAAAGAATTTTTTCTCAAAAATCCAATGATAAATAAAACCGTAAACTCCTCGTTTTTTTGTATGGTTGGCGCCAAAAATGTAGTCGTCTAGAAAGGTTTGGAATTTTGAAAAAAATGTAGGCTTTGTTGCAGGAGATGTTGTTGTGTTACCTTCTAAGGCTTGTTTGTTAGCGTCTTCTGGGTTTTGGTTTGAAGTGTTGTTTGTTGTACCATCTTTGTTTGTTTCATTCTTTTGTTGAGATGGAAATTCTTCAGCTCGTTGCGGAATGGTTACTAATATATTAGATATATTAGAATCTGTTAAGTATTGCACTCCGTTATTTGGGTTTGTTGATGAATTTGCATTCATAATTGAACGCACATGTTCTTGGATTGCACCAATTTCATTTACCATGATTATTTCCTATTATTTTATTATGAAATGATACTGTGATTGTTTTTGTTATAGGTTTCGTTGTCACTCGTAGTTTTTATCTGTTTTCTACCAAGGGTTAACAGTTCTCTATCTCCTCGTTGATAGTTTTATTAATAGTTTATATTTTATAATACGAACAATTTTTTTTGTTGTTTATTTACTTTAGCTTTCAAACTCAATGTTCTTTTTTAGACATTCTGAAAGCTGAATTTGTGATTTATAGCTCCAAGTTTGATATTTGGCAAATTTTAAAACCAAGTTAAATGAATACAGAATATTCACACTTTATTTAAGCGTTGCATGGATAACTAAATGGTTAAAAATATTTAAATTTCAGTTATCCATTGTAATCTACACAATTATACATTTTACGTAAATAATTTTATTATTATTCACAAAACTTTACAACAAAACTTTATAAATCTTTTCTTTCATAAATTTGCCATCTAGCAGCATCAGCTCCTTCACTTTTTAAAGTCCATATAGTAGTATCTTTATTTTCTTTTAAATACCTTTCAATTTTACTTGTCTTTAAAGTACCAACATCATGTAACATTAAATATTTAGGTTTACATAAAGAATCAACAACTTCAAATTCACCCCAACCAGTATATTCATTACCATCAATTAAAACAGCATCAAATTTATGAGCTAAACATAAAGGTTTTAACCAAGGTTCAGCACTTTTAGCTAATTCAATATCTCTTTGATAATATAATCTATAATGAGTATTCTTTTCATTTTCAGGTACTTCTTCAGGTTTTAAATATTTATCACTTGGAACTGTACCTCCCAATATAAAACGTATTGGTAAATGACTATATTTTGAACGAGCATATTGCCATGCAGGTTCATACATTTCAATAGTATATAATAATTTATCATTTCCAGTTTCTTGTAAACCTTTAGCTATACATTGAGTTGAACCACCACCAAACCAAGTACCAATTTCTAAAACTTTTCTAACATTTTCTTGTCTCGCTAAATTATATAAAGCCTTTCCAAATGAAGTTTGCATTGTAATTTGACCATCTCCTGTATCTGGTGGGTTTTCAGTAACACTTAAACATTTACATGGAGGACAGCTTACGGCTGATGAGGCTTGTTGATTTCTTGTCGGATCTATATAACTTTCTAATTTATCAGGGTTTGGTTCGTTATCTGTTCTAATAAGTGTGTTAGATGATGTAGAAGATGATGATTTTGGATTAATTGTACTTGTATTTTGAAAGAGAATAAAAATACCGATGAGGGCGATGGTGGCGAGTATTGCGTAGACAATACGTTTGTCTTGAAGAAGGGATTGATTACTCATTTTTTTTTTAAATTTTTTTGGTGATGCAAAACTTCTTGGATAAATCTTAAAGGCTCTATTGTCAACTGAATAATCAAACTTATCAAAAACATTAGTTTTTAAATAATTCCATAATTCAGGACCGTTTTGATATGTTGTTAAAAAGGAAGCTGCACTGGTTGCAACCATTGCTACAAATGCACCGTTTTTAAAATCATTAATGGCCGCAACGGAATATGAATTTTGTAATAAATCATTTTGCACTTTAAATTCATTCCAAGTTTTATACCAAGTTAAATTGGCATGCATTGTATATCCATAATAAATACACATATATCTTGGATCATAATCTGGAGCAACTATTTGTTCAGTTAAAAGCTTTTGATATTCTTTTAAAAGTGGTTCAGCTTGTGTGAAACCCATATCTCTTAACATTCCAAAAACAATTAAAAGAAAAGATTCTTGCCAGAAAGCAGCTTGTTTTGTACTTGTATCTTTAATCCAGAAACGTAAAGGTGACCAATCAATTTTTGTGTTTTGTTGTGCCCAAATGTAATTTGGGTGATTAGTTAATTGTGATCCACCGCTTGTTGTGATACTTCTTTGTCCTTGCCAATAGGCTAATGCATCTTCAAGTATTTGTTCAAAATATTTCTTTTCAGGACTACCATCTGGTGATAATAAGGCAGCAAAACCTCTACTACGAAGTATCCATGCATTACCTCTTATTTGTTCTATAATTATCGTTTAGGTGCAACATATCACGTGACATTAAGCCACAAAGTTGTTAATTAAGAATGAATATTTAAAATTAAATAATTAAGCAAATTATTAAATAAAATAATAATTAAATTAGCAAAACTTACCAGTAATACCAGCATAACCATCTTTTCCTCTGCCATACTGTCCATAAGGAATTCTCATTACACTTAAAGCAGCCCATAATTGTAAACTTTCTAAATAATAATAATCACCAGTTAACATGTAAGCCACAGAGAATGGATCAGGTTGATGAGCTCCATCAAGTGTCCAACCATCATCTGCCAAACGTGGAGTATTTAAAGCACCAGAATATTTTCCACTGTTATCAGGGAACCACAAATTAGGATGTGCATTTAAAGAAATTGGTTTACCAACAACACTGACATTCTTTTC
>CADWAF010004826.1:0-10096 GCA_902984215.1 Willaertia magna | reverse complement strand
TATTTAAAATTAATCTTCTTTTCAAATTCCATGAAGATACTTTTCCAATCATGACCTGTATTTCCATCAAAAATAACAATGTTTAAGATTTCACTGTCACTGGATGACAACATTTTTTTGTTTGAAAAATCGAGATGAAAAAAATACGACAACTTGGGACCCTTTAGTTTCAAGTTTAATTATTGAAGAGCTCAGAAAGAAAGATGAATGGATTAAAAAAATTATATTAAAATTTAATTTTATAACAACAAAATACAAAAAACTTAATACAACAATTTAAACAAAAATTTATTAATATAAAAAACTTTCAAAATAAAGCAAAAAACCATTTAGTTGTTAAAAAAAATATATAAAATAAAAAATCTATCAACAAATAAATAAAAAAGTTGTTAAAATATTTAAATATCTTAGTACCAACAAAATCTTTATATATTTCAATAAAAGAGAGACGGTTACGAACTCGATATTCGCTACAAGACATAATGTTTGGCAAAAATTTTAATGTTCATTTTTGGTTATAATGTCTGGACATAATCTTATACATTAGAATTATATTTGGACATTATAATTATAATCAAACATCATGATTAAAACTAAAACATTATAACCAAAACAAAAACATTATGTTTTTTGTTGGATTTAATCTCCAAAACAAATCCTGATATCATTTTTTACCTAAGAAAAAATAAAATTGTACTCAAAAAAAAACATAATGCCTCAGTTTACCAATAATTTAACCTGATATTTTGGTTTTGGTTATAATGTTTGGTCATAATCACCATGTCCAAACATAATCTTTTAATGCCCAGTCACAAAGTTTAATGTTAAAATAAAATCATCAAGATCATGACCGACCCTCAAAAGGGTTGATGAAAAGTTGGTGAATAGAGTATTAGAGAAAATGAATAATAAAAAAGTGGTAAGTATGATTTATAAAAATAATAGTTATATAGTTATTTTATATTAAAAGAAAGATAGAGATGAAATATTAAAAAATAATGTTTTTAATGAATATAATTTTATTAATAGAAACTATTTCAATATGAATATTTATAATTTGAAAATAGTTAAAAAAAATAAAGCAAATAAAGTTTTTTTTATTATTAAACAATTTAATATAAAAATAATACAATAAAAATAAACTTAATGAATATAAAATGAAGAAAAATTAATAATTTAAGTAAAAAAACTAATAATAAAATTATATAATAAAAATCTTCTTAATATTAAAGCTATTATTTAAAATATTTATAATATATAAGATAAAGTAATTAAAAAAAGAAATATTTTTAAAATTGAAAAAAAAATATTTTATTTAAAACATTATATACAAAAACAAAAAAAAATTCATTATAACTATTTTATTTAATTACAAGATTTCAAAGTAGTTATTATTTTTTATGGTTAAATTATTATAATAGAAAGTAAAAATATTAAACTAAAAAATTTTAATAACAAAATATAGTATAACAATTAAATAATAATAAAACTATATAACTAAATAAATAATATAGAAAATTATTAATTAATCAATAAATTTAATAATGAAAATAATGTTAGTATATATTTAAATAATTATTAAATAGATAATAATTATATCAATAATACCAATATAACTTTTCAATTAATTAACAATGACTAAAATTTAAGCTCTAATAAATTAATGGAGTTAAATATTTATTTATATAACATAATGAATAATTTATTAAAAAGTTTTAAAGTTTTATATAATAAAAAAAATCAAATAATTATTTAGTTGCGTTGACATATTAGAATATAAAAGTAAATGTATTAGAGAGATTGTAAATGAAGATTGTTTGATATTAAAAGTTAATAAAAATATTAATTATTTTTAAAAAATAGTATGAATATTTGTAGTATTAATATTAATAGTTTTTAATTATACAAAATTATATTTATTATAGATTATTTAATTAAAAATCAAATAAATATATGTTGTATATAAGAATTTGTTATTATAAAAAAAATTAAATTATAATTTTTTTTAATAAAAAATTCATTAAACAAAATTTATTTTTTATTTAATGCTAAAAATGATATTTATAAATTAAGTTTTATTATTTTAAAAAGATTACAATATAAATTTAATATAAATTTTGAAAACATATTTTAAATAGATTATATAGACTTTTTTATTAAACTTATATAACAAAATGCTTATTATGAATATTTATAATAATGTAGAGAGCTTTGTTATAAATATTGATGAAAAATATTAAAAATTATTTTTATATTATTATTATTTTTATATTTAATATATTATTATTATTTTTATATTTAATATATTAGTATTTGCATATTGAGTATTTAATATTATATTTTGTTTATAATTTGGTAATGTTATAATTATTTTTTATTTTAAACTGCTTGTTTTAAATATAGATATAAATTTTAAATTATTATTTTTTTTAATATTAAGATTATTCCTTTTAATTAAGTAACTATAAGTTTTAAATATATATTTATTGAAATATTTAATTTTTAATAAAAAACATCATTTTTTAACTAAACTATTAGCTATTTCATTATTTTTAACCTTACAATATAAGTTAACCTTAATAAAATTAATAAATAATATCTTACAATTTTATAAAAAGTTTTATTGACTAATTTAAATTTTCTTTTATATTTTTTATTTATTAACAGTTTAAACTTATTAAATATTAATTTTATTAAAGTAAAAAATGTTTTTAATTTACTATAGTTATCTATTATTAAAGTAAAATTATTTACATAACTAAATATAACTATTTCATTAACACTTTCACTATATCTATTATTTAAATTATTATCCAAAATAAAACATTTAATAATTGCCTAGGTTATTAAATTAAATAAAATTAGTGCAATTAATTTTTTTTAAAATAGTCATATAGTTTTTTAAACATTTTTAGTTAATTCTTTTTGAATTTTAAAACAGAATTGATAATTTTTTAAAATATAATTGTAGCAAATTAAAAGTGACTTAAAAATCTAGATTAAATTTTTGGAATAAAAAAGTTAGTTGATTAAATTTTTATAGTTAAATAAAATTGCTATTTTATTAGTAAAATTAGTTAAAAAAACTTTATTAAAACAGCTTTATATTGTTTTTTTTTTGTGTAATAAGTGTGTTAAATAATTTTTTAATAATTAATTTAACAAAAATTAATTAATTCTATATACACCACTAAATTAAATAAACAGCATTACAACAATAATTTGCTTTTCTTGTAAATTTATAATATTTTTCAAATATAATTTTGTATTTTTAAAATACAGATAAAAAAGTATCTATAAAATTAATATAAAATATTATTAAAGAACCTAAAAAGAATTCTTAATAAATTTATATTTTTTTTAAAAACAATTCATTCTTGTTATTTGAATTAATACTTATTACTATTAATAAACAACCACTAATAACAACAACAATTAGACATCATTATTAATTTATAAAGGCTTTAAAAATGATAAAGAAAGAAAAAAATATAAAGAAATCAATTTAGAAGGAAAAAAATGGTAGTTTTAATATTAAAAAGATTTTAACAAATAAAAGAAAGAAGAATAAAGAATGATAATGATGATAATAATGATAATTTTTTAATTAATGATGATTCTATAGATTGATATGAATAGAAATATTCAACTAAATTTATAAATTAATAATTAATTCATAAAAAAATTAACCTAACTCTAAGAATAATCAATAATTACTAATAAATACTGCAAATAGTAATATAAGAGTTGTTATTTTATAAAATAATACTTATACTTCACATTAATACACACACTTTTAATAAAAAACAAAAAAATAAACTTTGTTTTGCAAGATTTAATTATGTTTGTTTATTTAATAAATAAATATTAAAAACTTTAACTGGCCAAATTTTATCTTTAAATTTTAGACAGCCATTTTTAAGTTAAAATTTTAGTTTGTTATAGTGATAATTTTTTAATTAAGATGATAAATAATAAGAAAAACTTTGATAAAATTAAATTTGATTTTTTATTTTATACTATTAGTATAACATCAAATAATACTAGATTTATTGAAAAAAATGAAATAATACAAAAAATATAAATAAAGGAAAACAAAAGATTTATTAAATATATTAAATATAAAGAAAAAAATTCAAATGAAATTATCAATATAAATAGACTTAAATTGGTTTTTCTTAATATAGATAAAGAAAAAAGAATTTAAAATAAAGTTAAAAAAGATTAAATAAATATATATAATCTTTATTTGGCTGTTATTGAAGAAATTGTTAAGATATGTTAATATTAGTATAATCAAATGGAAGAAGTATTAAAGTGGATTAAAGAAATAAAAAAAAGATTGTTATATTATCTTTTTTTTCTTAAATTCCCTCACTCCATTCAGAAGTAATATAAAGTAAATACAGTTTTTAAGAATAAACTTAGAAAAATAGCTTGTGATAATAAACTTTAATAATTTTGTTTGAAAAATATGTCTATAAATTAATGTGCTACTTTTTATAAAGCGAAGACATCAAAAAATTCTAAATACATTAATTGGGGCGAGGATAACATGGAGATTTAAAGGTGTGGGTTTTCCAAAAAAAGAGCGTACTGGACCAATTTTAAAGAAATTAAAAGACTATCTGCTTATTGAACAAAAAAAATGATTAATAGGAACCGTTTGGCCAGGAATAGTTTTGCGGTTGACGACAACACGGAAGAAGAAATACCACCCAACGACAACAAGAATGAATCCCTTCCACCTACCAATGCCACTTTGATAACAAAATTAAAAAAGTGCTTCAAAAAAGAAAATGAGTCAAATAATGCATTCTCCCAAATTGCACTTGAACTGCACACAGAAGAACATAACACTTATTTTGACTATTTTCGTAATTGCTTTTCAGCTACTAATCTATTATTTATTCTTTTTGTTTTTCATGGTGTATTTGCATTAGCATGTAGTTTTGCACTTTTATTTTCTGTTGGAACATTTATTGTTTCAAGAAGTACAGATCTCAGACTTTTACAAACAAAATCAGCAGCAAGGTTGCAATTTGGAAGTTTTATACAGTCTATGGAAGTTATAATAGAACATTTAACATATATATTTGAAAATGACAAAAATATAAATTTAAATAATCCAATACATTGGTTTAATATTTATGATGGACTGTCAATTAATTTTAGACAAATGAGTGCCAGTGGATATTTGAGAGGAACATATGATGACGCTTATTTCGCTAAAACAGCTACTCAATTTAGATACGGTAGAGATGGAATATTGACAATATATAATGTTTCTTCCTCTATAATATATAATACCATGGACAAAATATTAAATGAAAGTAATATTTATTCAATTAGTCCAACACCATTTCTGACAACAAAGCAACCATGGTATTTAGCATATTCTGAACAAAACAATACAAAGCCAAGGTGGACAAATGTTTTTCTAAATATTGCAAATGAGAGAGCTGTTGCATTGACTTATCCTTTATATATTAATCAAACAATTAATTCATTACCTTCAGGTGTGACAAGTAATTTTAGTTATCCAATTAGATATTTAGATAAGAATCGATACCCAGAGAAATTAAAACCAGAATATTTATATGGAGTTTATGGTTTACAATTACATTTAACTTCTTTAGAAGAATCACTTTCAATACTTAGAGACAGTTCTTTTATTGTAAATTCTTCTGGATTTGTTCTTGTTGAACATATAAATGAATATGATAGTAAACATAATCTTTTTGAAAAAGTTTACGATGAATTATTTACAGGAGATTTATTGACACCTTTACTTAATTGTAATGGTGACATAATTTCCAGTAATATTAGTGAAAATGCAACTACATATAGTTTTGATTTTAAACAATATAAATATTCAATTCAAATAGATTATTTATGTGATAAATATGGTTTAAGTTGGGCTATTGTTGTAATGGTTAGAACAGAAGGATTTCTTACAACAGTTGTTAACAATGAAATTACTTCCTTAATTGTATTTATTGTATTTTTTATTTTATCCACTGTATTTGTATTTTTACTTTTACAAATTATAGCATCAGTCTTAAAAAGAATTTCTAAAGCAATGTTAGATTTAGTAAATCTCAGGGGAATATATGGAGAAGAAAAAAAACATAGATCTGTTTTTTTTGACATTTGGCAGATTGAAAATGCAATGCGTGTGTTAAGGAGAGTATTTAAAATATTTTCTAAAATTTTACATGAAAGAATTGTGAAAAAGATATTACTTGGAGAAGAGAACTACGACCAATTGTTTTTAACAAAAGAGTACACAACATTAATGGCTGTTAGTTTGAAAGGATTTCATAGTTTAGGTGATATTTTGGAATCAACTCAATTTTCATCAATTAGCTCAGAATATTTTACAATACTTAATGATATAATACAAGAACATTATGGAATAACTTATCATAGAATAGCTGAAAATTCTTTATCAATATTCAATCAATCTTTGTTGATTATGTAGTAGTGGAAAAGCAGGAAAATACTATTGTCCCAGTTTATCAATTAGTTGAAAGAAGAACCAAGGGTGCAGATATACAATTTAAGATAGAAAGAGATTTATTAACAATACAAAGACTTTTTTATGAAAAGAAATTTCACAAAATGTCAGATATTTGTTTAAGACTTTCAAATTTACAAGATATAAAAATTGCAGGACATTTATACAGAAGAGCAATTGATTTACAAAATTTTAACAAAAAAGAGTAAAAAAATTATAAATTTTTGTTTAAATTTTCATCAGAAGAGACGCTTGATTTCTCCATTAAGTTAGTCAATTGATTTGACAATTCTTCACTGTCCCTAATACTTTCTTTGCCTTGTTCTTTTATCCTTAACATATTAACCTTAGGATGATATTTTAATGAAAAATAATTACTTAAATGTTTTGTTTTTTCCTTGTTCCTTTTCTCTCTTCTTTGTAATTCTGCTTCCATTTCTTCTTCCTCTTCTTTTTCTAATTCTTTTTCTAAATACATTTCTCTATTTAATAAATTATATGAATAAATCAATGATTTTTCTTCCTCATTTAGTTCTCTAATTAATAATTTCTTTATCCATTTATCTAACCGCACCCAAAAGCTCCTTAAACGACGTTCAATTCTTCTAGTACCTGCAATTGTTTGAACAGCAAACATTGTATTATTAATTGATAAATCAAATACTTTTGAAGCAAAATGCATAGCTCTTAAATGTTCTATTTCGTGGCGTATAAATTTAGTTTGTGATTCTAACAAATGAAACAATACATATAATAATTTGTCATACTCTATTACTGAACCTTCTATTTGTAGTTTAATTTTGTTTTTCGTTTTTCTAGCACACTCTAACCAATGCACGACATTGAGTTGGTTTAAAATTCTTTTTAAATAATAGAAATATTCATCATCTGCAGCCCATTCTTCAATTTGGATTGAGTTATTTGTTTTTTCTATTGTTATTATTCCAACTTGTAGAAATACTTGAAATAATCTTTGTTCATCTTCTTCAGCATTTTCAATATTAATTATTGTAGATTGTTGTTCTTCATTGTTTTCAAAATGTTCATCTTCCAAATTTTTGTCTCCTTCTCTTCTAGTTAATAATTTATTTAAATAATTTATGCAATATTCTATAACTTGTGGTGTTTCTGCTAGTTGATCAAAGTTTAAATTATTTAGATATTCCTTCCACCTTAATTCTACTTCATAAGCTCTTTGTTTTCTTTTTAAAATTACAGAACTGTCAACCTTTGTCACTGACAAGGCCTGAGTGTTTCCTTTCTTAAGTAGCTCTACCAATTTTTTAATTCTTTTAATTGTTAATTTTAATCTTGTTTCATAAGAGGTTGTTTCATCTTTTTGATAGTTTTTGATATCATTAATAGATTCCAATACAAATAATTCCTGAGCTTTAACATAATTATCTTCAGATTTCAAAGTGTCAGTAACATCTTTTAAGGATTTTGAGGCTGTTGGAATTTTTAATAATTTAATTAAATAACCTATTGTTCCTCCATTTACAAAAATAGTAAATAAAATTATAAATATAGTGGCCGTTATAATTATTTCTTTTCTCTCAACAGATAATGGATCTATAACAACTATTGGAATAACAAATGATAATCTAATCATAATTGTTTACACATTAATATTTAAACTATATACTTACGAAAAAGAAACAGTTTGTTGATTATGTAGTAGTGGAAGAGCAGGAAAATACTATTACCCCAGTTTATCAATTAGTTGAAAGAAGAACCAAGGGTACAGACCTACAATTCAAGATTGAAAGAGATTTATTAACAATACAAAGACTTTTTTATGAAAAGAAATTTCACAAAATGTCAGATATTTGTTTAAGACTTTCAAATCTACAAGATATAAAAATTGCAGGACATTTATATAGAAGAGCAATTGATTTACAAAATTCTGTTTTCAACAAAGAAGAGTAAAAAAATTATAAATTTTTGTTTAAATTTTCATCAGAAGAGACGCTTGATTTCTCCATTAAGAAAGTTAATTGATTTGACAATTCTTCACTGTCCCTAATACTTTCTTTGCCTTGTTCTTTTATCCTTAACATATTAACGTTAGGATGATATTTTAAGGAAAAATAATTACTTAAATGTTTTGTTTTTTCCTTGTGCCTTTTCTCTCTTCTTTGTAATTCTGCTTCCATTTCTTCTTCCTCTTCTTTTTCTAATTCTTTTTCTAAATACATTTCTCTATTTAATAAATTATATGAATAAATTAATGATTTTTCTTCATCATTTAGTTCTCTAATTAATAATTTCTTTATCCATTTATCTAACCGCACCCAAAAGCTCCTTAAACGACGTTCAATTCTTCTTGTACCCGCAATTGTTTGAACAGCAAACATTGTATTATTAATTGATAAATCAAATACTTTTGAAGCAAAATGCATAGCTCTTAAATGTTCTATTTCGTGACGTATAAATTTAGTTTGTGATTCTAACAAATGAAACAATACATATAATAATTTGTCATACTCTATTATTGAACCTTCTATTTGTAGTTTAATTTTGTTTTTCGTTTTTCTAGCGCACTCTAACCAATGCATGACATTGAGTTGATTTAATATTCTTTTTAAATAATAGAAATATTCATCATCTGCAGCCCATTCTTCAATTTGGATTGAGTTATTTGTTTTTTCTATTGTTATGATTCCAACTTGTTGAAATATTTGAAATAATCTTTGTTCATCTTCTTCTGCATTTTCAATATTAATTATTGTGGATTGTTGTTCCTCATTGTTGTCAAAATGTTCATCTTCCAAATTTTTGTCTCCTTCTCTTCTAGTTAATAATTTATTTAAATAATTTATGCAGTAGTCTATATCTTGTGGTGTTTCTGCGAGTTGATCAAAGTTTAAATTATTTAGATATTCCTTCCACCTTAATTCTACTTCATAAGCTCTTTGTTTTCTTTTTAAAATTACAGAACTGTCAACCTTTGTCACTGACAAGGCCTGAGTGTTTCCTTTTTTAAGTATCTCAACCAATTTTTTAATTTTTTTAATTGTTAATTTTAATCTTGTTTCATAAGAGGTTGCTTCATCTTTTTGATAGTTTTTGATATCATTAATAGATTCTAATACAAATAATTCCTGAGCTTTAACATAATTATCTTCAGATTTCAAAGTGTCAGTAACATCTTTTAAGGATTTTGAGGCTGTTGGGATTTTTAATAATTTAATTAAATAACCTATTGTTCCTCCATTTACAAAAATAGTAAATAAAATTATAAATATAGTGGCTGTTATAATTATTTCTTTTCTCTCAACAGATAATGGATCTATAACAACTATTGGAATAACAAATGATAATCTAATCATAATTGTTTACATATTAATATTTAAATTATATACTTACGAAAAAGAAACAGCACCTCTTAATCCACCATAAGACATTACAAATTGAGATCGTAAAGATACTTTTTCTCTATTTCTTTTCCACTGAATTAAATTATAAAAAAATGTTAAAAAATAAGTTACAACAAATCTATACAATAAGGTAAATGCTAAGGCAAGTAAAATAAAAGCAGTGTCCCATCTTAATCTTATAACTAGTAGTGCAACT